>JYCQ01000144.1:0-156622 GCA_000931505.1 Hypoxylon sp. E7406B | reverse complement strand
CCATCAACCATCAACCATCAACCATCAACCATCAATCATCAATCACCAATCATCAGGGCACCTTAAGTCATTCTTTCAGCCCACTTTCCGTCAATTCTTTCTTCCGTCCATTATTAAGCCACGGCCCTTCCCATCGGAATCGCATACCTGACAGAATTGTCAAGGATCATGGCTGACAAGGGTGGAAGTATGCCGCAAGACGCGGCGAGTCTCATGGCTACATCATCCAAGCACTGCGACAATCCGTATGTAACCTTTTTCTTTTTCCCCCTTCATCTTCTTTCATTCAAACGTCAGTATCTTTGGGAGCAATAACTGCCTAGCCGAGCTGGCTCAAGAGTCATTGCTTCCAAGACGTATAAAATACACTAGACCCCTTACTTGGGTGGGTAGAGAAATATTTACTGATGGTCATTGTTACAACAGGATGGACGACAGCGGTCGAGTCATTGGCCAAGTCATTCGTCAACACGTCGTCCAGACGTCGCCCTTAATCACGAAACTCCCCCCGGAGCTTCGAATGATGATCTACAAATGTTTATTCTCATCGACGAGAATCACCTGGGGCAGAAGGAGAGTCGGAGAAGGCCCGACCGACGACATCCAAATCGTGAAGTCACCGCACCCTGTAGCCTTGCGCAAGGTCTGCAAGCAAATTGAATCGGAAATCGGTAATTTGTGGCTTCACCGGATTCTCTTCAATTTTGAAGAACCTGAAGAAATGCTGGACGTCCTCACCGCCCTTCCCCGAGAGGTACTGTCGGAGATCCGCCACGTCCGCGTTCGCGGAGATTATGTGCCGATCACTTGGTATGGCGGTATAGGAGACCAGGAGCTTTTCTACCTTCATTCTGTTTTAACGCTGCTCCCTGGTCTTCGTCTTGACCGACTTACCGTTCTCGGAAATCTGCACCGCTTCGACAACTTGAACTCACTCAACGGGCTGGTCGAGGAGGGCGAAGGATGGAAGGAATTGCGCTACATCAGCTACGATTCTGGAATCCTAGGCTATGGACAGAATCTTATTGCAGGCCGCCAACATGAACCAGAGCATTGGCGCGGCCTCTTGAAGTCCAGAGATGGAGAGTATCCGGATCATTCCGTCACTCTGTACCGTGCCACTGTTCCGAACTGCCTTGGCGCAGCCATCAATCCAAACACCCGAGAAGTGTTCGAACAACCTAAAAACGATGGGAACATGACAGACGATTCGGAGATAAACAAAGAAGTCCTCGTCGTTGTCAAGAGGGGTCGAGGCGTCGATTATCAGGTCAAGGAAGATTCCCCGCGCGTCACTCATGACATACGCAAACTTGTCAAGGGATGGCAGTGGAGTGGTATTCGAGCGGTTTCACTCAACGACATACCGGAAAAAGACGATTTCCCTTTCAGCTACGAAGGAAGTCAGGATTTTAGTGTGATGGACGAGGTGACCGACTTTTACATAGACGTCGACGAATACGTGTGGACGCCCTTCCGCGACGACAGAATCGACTGGATATCCATGAATTGGCGCCCTGGTGTGTACAGTGAGTCCTTGGACACAGTTCAATGAAGCACGAACCCGGGAGTGATAACAACCATGGCTCTMCCTAGCGTGCAAGCCATAACCTAGTTTCTTTTGTTCCTGGTGGTCTGATAAGTTTTCGAGATGGCACAGAAGTTTTCGAGGGCTTTGGTGAGGGAGGGTTATGATAAGGGGGTTTACGATAAGGAGGTTTATGATAGGGAGGTTTCTGATTGAGGTTTCCGACGAGGAGGGTTGCTGGTGATGAGGAAGGCTCTGATGAGGTTTCCGAGGTTTCTGATGAGGGGTATGACGTGATGCCACCAAGGCCGAGGCCAAACGATCGGCCACGGGTACGGACAATTCTTCTTCTTCTCCTTATTGCTGCCTTTACACATAATGATACACTTTTTGGACCAAACTTACGTTAGGTATTCATAAGCTTCGTTTGTTGAAGTTGCCCAACAATCGTCTCGCACCCAATCCAATCAGTAGATGCCAATGCCAAGCTTGTAGAGAGCCAGAACGTTCCACTGCCGATTATCCGTACTACAGCTGCCCTAGCTGTGCCGACTACCGGTATCCAGAAGCCAGCGGTGGCCAGCCCAGCTAATATCCACCACAAACCAATTAGTGCCGTGTAACTGGAGTCGGGTTCCATGGGACTAGACCCAACAGTCCTATGCTGCGACCACTAGCTGTTGGTTTCATTTCAGGGGCTGGGGCTGCGTTGTGTACCTATGCACACGTCAGACGATGTGCCACAGCCAGCAACCGCCCGAAGCGATTGTCTAAACAGTGTCAGTATATGTATCCCCAATCCCTCGGTTTGATCTATCGTTTTCTCTTTTTCGTTTCTACATTAGGTACATACGAGGCCAGCTCCAAGAGTATTGTATTTCCCTCAGGGCCAAATAGAACCAGCGAAGACGGTGAAATAGACGGGTATGGATCCGCGCTACGGTAACCAGGACTACCAGGACAGAAGACCGCATGGCGAGGCGGCTTCTTACTACGGCGGGCAGTCCAACCCTCAGTATCCCTATGCGAACAACCAAGAGAGACCTCAGGGATACGACCAGCCCAGTAATCCTCAGTACGGGAATGCATACGGCAATGCGTACGAGTCTGGCCCTGGAGATCGATACAATGAACCTCCTCAGCGTCACTCGCCTTACCAGAATGAAGGCCCCTGCTCTCAGCCTCAGTCCCACAATGCGGGTCCCGGAGAAGAAGGGGACCGCGGCCTAATGGGAGGCCTCGCCGGTGCCGCAGTCGGTGCATATGGTGGGCATAAAATGGGTCACGGTATCATCGGCGCTATCGGCGGCGCTTTTGCCGGTCACAAGCTAGAAGACTTCGTTCACGACCGCAAGGAGAAGAAAGAAGAAGAAGAGAGGCTGCAGCATCAGGGACCGCCCCCACCTAGCTATTCCCCGGGGCCACATCACCAACCTGAGCATCATCACGGAGGACACCATTCCTCAGACCGAGGTCTGTCGGGCAGGGACTATGCCGGTAACTTTTCGTCTTCGTCGCACGATATCCACCTCGAGGGAGACTACGATCTTCGCGCAACTTGCAAACGTCGTGACGGCGGCAGCCAGGTGAGCACATTGAACCTCAACGAGGTCCTCAGCAACGAGGATGGCCACCTCCGCTGGTCAAGAGGTGGATCTGGCTCCAATACCATGGTTGTGCAGCAGGGAGACACTCTGAGGGACATTGCCCGGCGTTTTAACTGCAACTTCGAGGAGATCGCCCGCATCAACAACATCGCCAACCCGGATATGATTTACCCAGGACAGAGCCTGCAGGTCCCGGGCCGGTCAGGTGGGAACTTCAGCTCTACAGCTAGAGACATCCGTCTCGTGGACAACGGGCGGGTCCTCGAGGCAGAATTATTGGATACCCGAGGAGAGTGGCATCGGCGTCGGATTGAGCTGGACGAACGCATAGGAAACGACAATGGCAGCCTGCGCTTCGTTTAAAGCAAGACAAAACCAGGAGTCAGCCAGGTCAAACGATTTACGATCATTCCAACAACACCTTGGCTACCTGTCCTTCCTAGGAGAATGGAATGTATCATGCATATCGCAATAGCTTTATATTAGGTAGCAAGCAAAAATTTCCGCGTCCATTTGATAAATACCGTGGTGCTGTTAACTGCTTAAATCTACGGTATCTATACCGCAAAGGGCTCGATGCTGACTCAACCAACATAACCTTGAACGCCAAACTCGATCTGTATGTCTMCCTCGTTATGCGTAAGATGGCCTCGAGCCTCTATCTAGACTACCTAGCTAACAGGTACCGATGTTGTGATGGGCGATGATCTGCGCTGCCGGCGCCTCCTCAACCATTTGGACGATCTCGACGCGGGATGCGCGTATGAGCGATTATTAGTACCAAACGGAAGCTGCTGCCCAATATACGGGGTATTTGGCATATGAGGTAGAAAATGAGTGCTAGAGGTTACACTTGGGTTGGTTGGGCAGACTCGCAGCAACCAGAGCGGAAGCTTGCTGGTGCAGATTTCTGAGGAATTCGGACTTAAGTGCTCACGAAGGTAGGGTTCCCCTGACATGAGAATTGCCGTTATGGTGTCCTCCTCTTCCTCGTGGTTATTAAGGGAACCGTCCAGGCTCCCAACACGAGTTTCGTCTTGGCCAGTAGAAAATAAAGTAACAAACAGTTCCATTACCCACATCTTGACCCACGTAATACAACATGACAGATATGCTTTTACCTGTTTGCTGAGGTACTAGTAGAATAGAAACTGTTGCAACAGGCGATACCCTGATACTAGATTGACTTAAGTGTGATAATATTGAGACAGCATATTGTCGAAAGACTAGGTACCTATATAACACGACACGGTAGGATGGAAGGGAGGTTCGAACTTTATGTTGTATGTCCATGTGCTTCTTAGACGGTTAGGTAGGATTCAATGAAAAAGAGTGACAAGCAAACACGAATAGTTCCTGATATTGAGGCTCACCGACGTATAGAGTTAGGTAAGTACCTAGATTAATGGGTCATATAGTATTTGAGGGCCGATACCCTCTTTCGTTCCTCGCTGAAAATGTGGAGTAATTATAGAATGCCATCAAGGCTAACTGCGGTAGAAGGGAAACATGTTCAGAGGCTAGGGGTTGGATGCCTGGGCCGTTTGGGGAATAGAGCTCAAGACAGTGTAGAAGTCGGGTATTCTTGCTTGTATAAATATCAAAATTTTCAGCAGAAAGGTTGATGTCTCCTTGCATAACAAATGACAACATGGGCATGAGGGCGATTTGGCGCCTCGAGCAACATTTCTCGAAGCCAAAGATATCATGAAGACATATGAACTTTCTCCTATTTCTTCCAACTTCCCCAATCCCTGGCTCCAATATCTCAGTACAGCTCCGCCGAGACTAGGACTTTTACATTATCGTTACCTATCATAGCTGCTTCTAGCTAATTAATCGATGCTATCGTGTATTTACGTACTGAATTCTACGTTAATGCTCGAAATTGATGCTGTGAGCCTTAATATAAAGCCTTATGTGTAAAGCAATCTAAGTGAAGCCTTGGGATTATCAGACCCTACCTCGTGCATGGGAAATAAAAGCATGTACGTGAACATCCGCCAGGTCCGGAATCCCATAGTTGCCTGCATGCCCCACGGAGTATATAGGTAGATAGTGAGGCAGTAGTCTAATTCCAGAAGCTATACATGATCTTTCAGGGACACCCTGGGATAAGCTAGGCTGTTAAGTGTCTAGGCAGCCGGTTTGTCTTGGTGGGATGTGACGCCGCACTTGTATTAGAAACAAGCAGCGCTGTCACTCAAATATGATTACGAGGAGAATCATAACATACCCGCCAATCATCATCTAGTAGGGCTACTCATTGTCACGCTTATCACATGGAACGACCGGTAATACTTGGGAGTAGCATTTATCGTACTTCAGCAGGTACCCTGCACAGTACTAAGAACTTAGCTGGAGAAACGGGGAGATTGCGAAATCGCCTTATCAAAATAAATTCGTGAAGATGCTCAACATAGACGGCAAATGCCAGAATTTTTGAGGGGCCCAGTCCCTATTTTAATCTTGTTCTATGTCCCTGATATAGCCCTGTGTCTAACACGTTACTGGGTTGGTAGGTGGTGTTCTACGTTGCACTCCCCCCCTCTCCCCCTTTTCTCTAGGTGGGCAAGGCATCCACAACCATAAACCCAGGATTTGAACCTCTTTCGTGACTTAAATGAAGAAGATACAAGTGTATGGTTAGCACCTGGAAATTGGCAAGAAACTGGGTGGTCTTCAAGAATTTGGAAGTCAGCCCTATGATGTATCGTGATCCGCTATCCTCAAAGTTGGTGAACAATCTCCTTTTGCTATGTTAAGTGTTGTGCACCTACCGGGCTTCATGATTCAATAGAACTTGAAACGGTTAGCCCCTATATACCTTAGGTACGTATGATGAGATTCTGGCACTGAGGGATTCTCGTGCATGTTCGAATTGGGGAAGATGACTGAGTGCGATCGTTCAGATAATACGTTGTCCTACGTCTCTAATTCATCACGGGTGATCTGCTACGTTTATTTCGGAAACCCGGAGCATGTCGATTGAGAGCATCCATATCATTCTAATTATTACTTGCGGCTCAAGCTGCCCAATGAATAGTGTAGCGTGTGGCATTCGCAGCTACAAGGGTGCGCTGGCGGCTAATGCACACCCGTTACGTAGAGGCATCCCTACTAATCCCGAGTACGAGGCACCGGATCCGATTTGTCGACGATTCGTATACATGGGCCGATGATTCGTCGCATAGTTCGCCGCTATATTTCGACAGAAAGTTCTGGTAGTATACACTAAGGGCGTCACATTCGAGAACACTGTGTTATTCAAAGCTTGATAGCACTGATATGGCGTCGGCTACAGGACTTCCCGGCGCGGATTGCGGAGCTTGTATAATAAACTGGATCTTGGATATTGAGCTGCAGGAGTAGATACGCGTATCCGCCTGCATCAGGTACAGTACAATCTGATGGAGTGTACCTGGGGGGATCTTCAGATGTGCCAAGGCTTTCTAGCACGTCGATTGTCTTCACGGTGCTTTGGGCATGCCGTGATAAGAAGTCAGTTATCCCCGTGAAGGGATCCGGATTCGGGGTGCGGATTGGGATGATACCCGAAACGTGGGTGGGATTCTCTAGAAGGCTGGTCGGAGATACGTCTCACCCAAAACGATCCGCGGGATGATTTCGGGCACTTTTTCATATACGCACCAACGGCCAGAGATGCCCATTCGAAACTATTTATACCAAATGATCAAAGTGGTGAAGGTGTTTATGCTGTTCTAGAATTTTATTGGACATGTTGCACGTCCGGGTTGGTGCAGATTACCTCATAGACTTGGAATAACAGCATTGATATTCACCTGTAGTGTTGTGTAACTTCTGCAGTTCTCTTTCGGGGCGGGCTGTCGGACAGATGTAAGACCCCGAGGAATGCGAAGGCTGTTGTTGGACTCGGCTCCTTAATAATTTTTCTCGCAGACTTCTCGGCCAGCACGGACTTCTTACTAGTGTGTTCTAAACAGGGTCCATCTTGGATGAATCTGGGCTCTCCTATTGGATACTGCTTCAAATGTTTCGATCTTGGCAACCCCACCTTCCGGAAGCGTCAATCAGATACCTGAGTACCCTGCAGTGTACCCATTGACTAGCGCGGGGCAACGCCTCACACAAATGGAAGTCATCAATCTCTAAATTGATGGCTGACTCGTGCTCTCTTTCCTGCCGTTTGGCGTCACACGACAGTAGCGTTCCTCTATCGCAGCGTCAGTGAAACGGTCAGGACCTTGCTGTTACACTTTAAATACTGATCTTCCCCTACTTCACGATGAATGTGTTGAATTGTGTTGAATACATGGATATATGTGGATTTATGGGGGGTGGAGGGACGAAAAGAAAACAAACACAATCTCAGTCAGTATCTACCGATTTGCGTGGTGCGCAACATATATGTGTGTACGGTATCATTTCCAATGCCAAGTAAGCATCGGATGTGGACATAAGCGGCGATGCTGAGATCATACAGTAGTGGTGATGAATGATTCATTCTGACCAAACACAGCAGTCTTCGGGAGTCACTATTACTCGTTGTCGCGGGTAAGAAAGTCTCCGAGTGACTACCTAAGGAGGTGAAAGTTTTTTTTGTGAATTGCTATTGTTGCAACAACGGCACGGTTAGGCTTTGCTTTGAAACGGTCCTCTTTATGTATGTGCCTAGCTGTGGTCGTGAATATTCCCTGTTAGTCTCTTGGCTCACCCAACAGCTTCAAAGGCCTTACCAACGGGGACCGTCGTGTCAACCAGCCCGTCAAAAGTTTGCTCTGCATATATGCGGTCTTGACAATTGCCCGTCGACCGGTTTTTGTAGACGGGCTGCGGGTTCGAGATAGAGTCCGTCTGGGGGCGCGGCGGGGCGATGGCGGCGGGGGACGGGKACTTGTAGGATACCTAGTTCGCGGCGTGCATCCTTGCATATTACTGATTAGTCTGCTGCTAACCATGCCTGGCGCTTTTCCGTTTGCGTGTAATCTTCAAGTACACCTCGGCCTAGCTCGCAGATTATGGATTCATAAAATCCCCCTAATCTCACTATCGGAGATTGAGTCAATGGGCTAACTGGCTAACTGGCTAACTGGCTGGAGCTTGCATAACTCCTGTACTTCTGCACATCGGGCTTGCACATCCACACGATACAACATATGTACCTTGACGTCTCGTTATCCACCCGAACGGGAGTCCCAGGCACGCGGTTTTCCATCCAGCTCGCCCCTGGTCCCGTCTCCTAGGTTCTATGTATAATGTAAAACTCGGTAAGGTTGTCCACCTACATACCCATGGAGCCACATGGAAACTTACTACATGCACGTAGTGCGTAGCTCGGGAGTATTTACTAGAACAAGCCGAGTCGAGGACCCCTAGAATACGAAAACGAGGCAAATAATATTAAAACAAGCCATCCATCTTGGTTTTCGCTATTTTTCTGTTTCCGTTTCAGCCCAGTTGAGTTGTTCGCTATTCGAGGCGCTCTCATCGGTTGCTGTCTCTGGTCGCCCAGCTGTTTTAATATTCCTGGGGGAGCTCTTCTTTTATTTATTGCTACTTACTACCTTATAAGCTTATTTCTTAATATCCTAAACCCCCTTGTATTGTAATTGTATGCGATATCCCGCTGTGACGTGCCATTTGCTTAATCCTATAGATTAAGCCTATTCGTTGCTCAACTGAAATAGGCAACTTACAAACAAACCAGACGGAGTACGATACTTGGGGATTGGGGACGAGCCGAGTAGCGAATTGCGATTGTAGGGTGGACAGTTCCGCCCCCCCCCCCTTTCAACAACAATGTCCTTCTTGGGCAGCGCTTTCACTAATTACGACCGCACGGCGCAAACCTCGGGGGCGCCACCAATGTCACCTCCTCATAGCGAGGAGATCACGGAGGAGAAGGGGACGACAACAGCCGCGCACAATGAGGCCGAGAGAGAGACGACGGCGGGTTCGAGTAACGCAACCCAGGTGGAGGATGATTCCGAATTGGAGCGCCGCGAATCCATAGTGCACGAACTCGCCCGCAGGTACACCACCCAGTCGAATGCGACTGGAGCTACTGGGCGCAACCCGTACTTGGATGCGGCGGAGGACTCGCCCTTGAACCCCCATTCTCCGAATTTCAATGCGCGCGCGTGGGCTAAGGCCATTGTTAACCTGGCTGATCGCGAAGGCCAGGGGTTCCGAACTGCCGGTGTTTGCTTCCAGAACCTCAATGTCCATGGTTTCGGCGCCGCAACAGACTACCAAAAGGATGTGGCCAACGTGTGGTTGGAAGCCGTCGGACTTGTCCGCAAGGCCATGGGCAAGGGCCAGAGGAAAATCGACATCTTGCGCAATTTTGATGGTGTTGTCCACAAGGGCGAGATGTTGGTGGTATTGGGTCCACCAGGATCGGGTTGTTCAACGTTCTTGAAGACGATTGCCGGCGAGACTAACGGTATTTACATCGAGAAGGATTCCTACTTCAACTACCAAGGTAAGCACGTTCTCGACGGCTAGGTGTCGAATTAGTACTAATCACAATAGGCCTGACCGCCAAGGAGATGCATACCCATCATCGTGGAGAAGCCATATACACAGCCGAAGTCGATGTTCACTTCCCTATGTTGACCGTCGGTGACACGTTGACCTTCGCAGCGCAAGCCCGTGCTCCGCGACGCCTTCCTCCGGGCGTCGACAAGACAACATATGCTAACCACTTGAGGGACGTCACGATGGCTATGTTTGGTATCTCGCATACCGTCAACACGCGCGTCGGTAACGAGTACGTCCGTGGTGTGTCCGGTGGTGAGAGAAAGCGGGTGACTATCTCTGAGGCGGCTCTAAGCCGCGCCCCGTTGCAGTGCTGGGACAACAGTACCAGAGGTTTGGACAGCGCCAACGCTGTAGAATTCTGCAAGACCCTGCGCACCCAGACCGAGCTATTTGGTACCACTGCTTGCGTTTCGATTTACCAAGCACCGCAGACGGCCTATGATTACTTCGATAAGGCTCTTGTGCTATACGAGGGTCGCCAAATCTTCTTTGGTCGCGCAGATGCCGCCAAGCAGTATTTCATCAACCTTGGTTTCGAGTGCCCGGCTCGACAGACTACCCCCGATTTCTTGACCTCCATGACGAGTCCGATCGAGCGCGTTGTCCGGAAAGGGTTCGAGGGTAGGGCTCCCCGAACCCCTGATGAGTTTGCAGCAGCCTGGAAGAACAGTGCCGAGTACGAGGCCCTCCAAGCTGAGATTGAGGAGTATAAGAGAGAACACCCACTCAACGGCCCGGATGCCGAGGCGTTCCGTGCTTCTAGGAGACAGCAGCAGGCAAAGTCGCAACGCCTCTCATCCCCTTACACATTGTCCTACTGGCAACAAATTATGCTATGTCTGTGGCGTGGTTGGCAACGACTTATTGGTGACCCGAGTTTGACCCTTGGTGCTCTGATTGGAAACTTCATAATGGCTCTCATTATTGGTAGTGTGTTCTACAACCTTCAGGACAGAACCTCCAGCTTCTTCCAGCGCGGTGCTCTTCTTTTCTTCGCTTGTCTTATGAATGCTTTTGCTAGTGCTTTGGAAGTGAGTTTATCATACTGCCTCTCGAAACCTCCTGAATGCTAACCGTCATTAGATTCTCACTCTATACGCGCAACGGCCAATTGTCGAAAAGCACAGTCGCTATGCTCTGTATCACCCCTCGGCGGAAGCGGTCGCGTCTATGCTCTGTGATATGCCATATAAGATCGCAAACGCCATCGTCTTCAACATTACTCTGTACTTCATGACCAATTTGCGACGCGAACCTGGAGCGTTTTTCTTCTTCCTGCTCATCACCTTCTCTACCGTCTTGGTCATGAGTATGATCTTCCGTACGATCGCATCCGCTTCTCGCACCCTGTCCCAGGCCATGGTACCCGCTGCTCTGTTGATTCTCGACCTTGTCATCTTCACCGGCTTCGTCATCCCTATCGATTACATGCTCCCGTGGTGCCGCTGGTTGAACTATCTTGATCCTCTTGCGTACGCGTTCGAATCTCTCATGGTTAACGAATTCCACAACCGCGACTTTACCTGCGATGCATTCACACCGAGCCCCCTGGTTCCCGGCTACCGCGACGTCCAACCGAATAATCACGCTTGCAGCTCCCCCGGCAGCGTTCCTGGAAGCCCCGTCGTGAACGGCGACGCATACATTGGTAGTTCATTCCAATATTACAACTCGCACCGCTGGCGCAACTTCGGTATCTTAATCGGTTTCATGTTCTTCTTCTTGGTCACCTATATGATCGCTGCCGAGCTCGTGTCTGAGAAGAAGTCGAAGGGCGAAGTCTTGGTTTTCCGACGTGGACACAGGCCCGCCCAATTCAAGGAGAAGAAGGGKGATATCGAAGAAGGCGAAGGTCCTCGTGTTGGTCCAAGCGTGACCAATGCCAGCCGCGCCAATGGCAATGGTAAGGAAGCTGCCGCTCTTCAGGAGCAGAACAGTGTTTTCCACTGGAAGGATGTGTGCTACGATATTAAGATTAAGGGCGAACCGAGACGTATTCTGGATCATGTTGACGGCTGGGTCAAACCCGGTACTCTGACTGCTCTTATGGGTGTTTCGGGTGCTGGTAAGACCACCCTGCTTGATGCTTTAGCTGACCGCATTACTATGGGTGTTATTACTGGCGAGATGCTTGTCGACGGTCATCCTCGTGACGGTTCCTTCCAGAGGAAGACCGGATACGTCCAGCAGCAAGATCTCCATCTGTCTACTACCACCGTTCGCGAAGCTCTGAACTTCTCTGCCCTTCTCCGTCAGCCTGCCGATGTCCCTCGCGCTGAGAAGCTCGCCTACGTCGATGAAGTGATCAAACTATTGGATATGGAAGAATACGCTGATGCAGTCGTCGGTGTCCTTGGTGAAGGTCTCAACGTCGAACAGCGCAAGCGTCTTACCATTGGTGTTGAGCTTGCTGCTAAGCCTCCCCTACTGCTCTTCGTCGATGAACCTACATCCGGTCTCGATTCCCAGACTTCTTGGGCCATTTTGGATCTCCTCGAGAAGCTCACCAAGAGCGGACAAGCTATTCTTTGCACTATCCMCCAGCCGTCAGCCATGTTATTCCAGCGCTTCGACCGTCTGCTCTTCCTAGCCAAGGGCGGAAAGACTGTCTACTTCGGCGATATCGGCGAGAACTCCAAGACCTTAACCAACTATTTCGAACGCAACGGTGCTCCCGCCTGTCCCAGCGACGCCAACCCTGCTGAATGGATGTTAGATGCTATTGGTGCAGCTCCAGGCAGCTCGACTGATATTGATTGGTTCCAGACTTGGCGTGACAGCCCAGAATGCAAGGAAGTACACGCCGAGTTGGAACGTCTGAAGGCTAATGCCTCTGCTGGCCCCCCACCTACTCAAGATGCTCAATCCTACCGCGAACACGCTGCCAGCTTCCCTACCCAGCTGTACGCCGTAACGCACCGTGTGTTCCAGCAATACTGGCGTACGCCGTCGTACATCTACTCCAAAGCCGCGCTCTGCGTGCTCATCGCCCTCTTTATCGGTTTCGTCTTCTTCCGGGCCCCTAACTCGATCCAGGGTCTACAGAACCAGATGTTCGCCATCTTCAATTTGTTGACTGTGTTTGGTCAGCTCGTGCAGCAGACAATGCCTCATTTCGTCATCCAACGATCGCTGTATGAAGTCCGTGAACGCCCGTCTAAGGTGTATGGCTGGAAGGTCTTCATGCTGTCGCAGATCATCGTTGAGCTTCCCTGGAACACTCTCATGGCCGCGCTCATGTACTTCTGCTGGTATTACCCTGTCGGCCTGTATAGGAACGCGGCGGAAGCTGGTCAGACTACCGAACGTGGCGCCTTGATGTTCTTGCTCCTCTGGGCCTTCTTGCTGTTCACCTCGACATTTACGGATATGATCATCGCCGCTTTCGATACGGCCGAGGCCGGTGGTAACATCGCCAACTTGCTCTTCATGCTCTGCCTTATCTTCTGTGGTGTCCTTGCTAGCCCCTCCACCTTCCCTCGATTCTGGATCTTCATGTACCGCGTCAGTCCGTTCTCGTATCTAGTATCGGCTATGTTATCAGTAGCTGTTGCCAACACTCACGTCGAGTGCGCTAACAACGAATACGTACACTTCGACCCTCCTGCGGGTATGAACTGCAGCCAGTACTTGGATCCCTACAGAGCGGCTGTGGGTGGCTACATCCAGCCGGGCACCGAGGGACGCACAAGCGACTGCAGCTTCTGCACTGTCTATGAGACGAACGTGTACTTGGCGCAAGCCCAGTCTTATTATAGTAAGTTTTCTTCCTCCCTTGATTACTCCCTTGACTCCTTCAGCCACCACCAGGCACGCGACACGTGGGCGACACGCGTCCGTATTACAAAAGTACAAGGATCGAAGGCTAACAGCATTTGCTTTTTCTAGGTGACCGATGGCGCAACTTCGGAATTCTCTGGGCGTACATCGTCTTCAACGTCTTTGGTGGGCTGTTCCTATACTGGCTCACGCGTGTCCCTAAGGGCAAGAAGAAGGAGCAGAAGCCCAAGAAGGAGTAAGGAATAACTCCAAAGAAAAAAAAAGAAAAAAAAACGATATCAGATCAAGACTCATCACGACTCTATTGCATATTCACATATTCCACCATTTCTAATTCATTTACGTACCTACCTCTAGGAGGTACTCAACTAACTCATACTTCTCAACGCGGCACTGAATGTCGCGGCACACACGAACTTTCTTTTATATATGTTGTAAATCATGCATCATCTGGGCGTTTTTGGATAGCTAGACTAGAAGAGTAAATGCTCAGAGTGGTCTGTCCATGGTTTGGTCGGTGTCGATGACACGGTTGTTGGATAATACATACCTAGGTACATAGAGGCTATATATATGTAGTCAATAGAGGAAGAGGGCATTGCAACCCGGACGACTTGATCTATCCCATTGTCTACTAAGGATTTTTTTAATCATGCTATGGCTCGCTTAACGTGGAGTCGGTACTCTGCTAAAGCTTTATTGTGAGCCTGGTACAAGTTATGATAGGTTGAGGCCGAAGGTCGAACTTCTAGTGAAGTAAAAGCAATTATACACTACTGCAATATTTGGTCAGGTACTAAACGTGTCCTGACCAGTGGCTTGTTGGCGTCTTCCCTTGCTGGAAATGACTTGCCCTCTTCGGCCAAAGCTAGAGAACCGATGATATGGATCAGCTCATGTATAAATGAAGGCGTTAAATTAGGTGCGCTACTACGCGGCTGCATTTCGTAGATTGCATTGCTGCAACGTGCCGCGACGCCACATCAGCCTCAGCTATAGGTGCGCGTTACGAACGTATTTCGGGCCAGTGGACATGAGACGTTTGGGGTATGAACGGGATGACAGCTAGGACTTCATGTGCGCCACCGCGATCCTTCTAACTGAATGTACTGCGAACTCTCGCATTGAAGGTCCTTGGTGCCGCGTAGATCCCCTCGAACGTAGCAAGGAGATCGAAGTTTCGCATTTCAAGGTTGTTAGCCAGGTTAATCGTGGTTTCGCTTTTGTACTTACCATTTGCTACATATGATTGCCCAGGTTCAAGCCACAGCGAGAAAGCACAGAGCCAGGACTTTGGCTCTCGTTGCTAGGAGCTTCAGCATGACTTGGAGGCTAGGTGAAGCAACGCGCTGGGCGAGAAGCGAGAGAAGATGTATTTCTATCTCGTAGTGGTATCATCATGGCTCATGCCGGCTGACTATAGGTATGTAGGTATGTAGTATATGCGCGCAATTGCCACCCTTATTTTCTTGTTGGTATCTTTCGAACACCCCGTGCCGTCCCAAATGTTTATTACAAAAAAAGACCGTATTTTGCTTCGCTCTGCTTCGTCTTCGTCTTCGCTTTGCTCTGCCTTCAAAAAAAGAATAAATGACACGCTGCCGCTCGCTCGCCCGTTCTATAATTGCAGGCGACCGACGGGATCGTCCTTCTCGTATATATCCTGCATGGTCAATTGCACACCAATGACCTTGGCCTCGAAGAACTGGAATAGCTGGAAGAAGGCAGTGACGAATTCGAAAGAACTGCTCGCCTTATTAGCAAACGGTCTAGGTTGCGACCTAATTGAAGAACGGCAGGGGAACAGCACTTACACAAGAGAAGCAATCAGGCCTATGGTCGGCGGCCGCATACCGACGTATCTAGACCCCCACCACGGGTACATGATGTGCGCAGAGTAGATCAAGAACCCTAACGTCGGAACGGCAAGCAGCATGTCGATGATAGTAAACTGGACACGCTTCGTGCGCCGTCTCCTCACGCCATCCTCCTCGTCGGGCCCGCCGAACGAGACGATAGTCCTCCCATTGACAGCGAGTGTGATTGGTGGTAACCCGACGGTCCGCCGCGGCGACGGCCAGTACGCGTATCCGAGTATGCTGCAAGTCGCATGCGCCAAGTTCCAGAATAACGTCAACCAGCACAGCGAAAATAACACCTTGTGCTCCCAGGGCCACCACCCGGCGTCAATGGTCGTGTGTACGCGAATCACGGTCGCAAGGGCCAGTATAGCGTTGAAGAGCCTCGGGATGGCTATTAAAGGGACGTCGAAGCGTTTCACGCCGTTGTCATTTCTACTGGAGGAGCTGTCGCATTTTTCGCAAGGGCAGCTATGTATTGTTACTGCTGTGTGGTCCGAGGAAGATGATATTCGCGAACTCGGGGTTTGTGGGCTCCGACTTCGAGACGTGGTTGTCGAAGCCGACATTATTGTTGTGGTAGTGGTGGCGATTCGCAACGCGATTTGGTCTCAGCTCTTCAATTCTTCTTCCTTGACTCCTTCTTTTCCCTCCTCTTTCTTCCTATTCTGTCTCTTGCCAATTGATTATCCAGACACACCCAAGATATAATATTCCCGCTTATTCTCCGATCGTCCCCGGCTCGTCCGTCAGTTGTTCCAATACTCAATGCTCCGCTGTAACTTCGAACGGACGGCGCTGCACTTGGGGGAGTACGTGTTACGGGTGGTGTACGGGTGTATGCATACGTGTTTTGCTCAAGATCTAGGTTAGAACAACAACAGTTCGTCCCAAAAAATTGCGGAGGCGAGAAAAGTAGGGCCTCTAGGGGTCGCGCGGGTGCAAGGCAGAACCTTTTCTACCTATGGGCATGGACATGGGCATGGACATGTACATTGGAGATAAAGGGGAAGCTCGGTTGCTCTGTTAGTGCATTTTGCAGTAGGGAGGTTTTTGGGTGCGTCTTGCTGCGCCTCCTTCCGATTGTCTAACAGTTCTCCAGCTCTTTTTATGTACGGAATATGCACACACGGGGCCAGGCACAGGTATCCATGTACATGCCCGGGTGCTGGTTTTTTAGTGCTCATAGTGGAGGTATTAGGAGGTATTAGGTATACGCAGCCAGTCTAGGCCGAAACTGCATTGGCTGCAACCGCTGTATACGCTAGTGTGATTTGGGAACAGCGGCAGGGCTGCAGCGTAACGTTAAAAAAAAAATAGAAGCATATGACGTCCCACTCTCCTGCTGACAAGAGACGGTCCGTTGTGCGGCGACCTTCGCCTACCTTCGCTTTTTGAAGGATTCGCAGTTGTAAAGGATATTCGGGGGGCTATGATTCTTTTGGTTCTTTTTCCTTCCCAAATCCCTCAGAGTTCAGTCTATCTCATCTCATCTTATCTCATCCTATCCCATATGCAGCACCTTGGGTTTCGTCACGCCAAGTTCCGCATTACCTCCTGCATTGCATCTTGATGTTTTTTCATGACTTTGTCTTCGGCAGAGAGCGACTTTCAGACTTAAGACGTTATCGGTCTAATCCTCGGTTACAGCACAGAAGCGAGACTGCGGCACAGAAGGACTCATCCAGACACTCTTTAGACCGGACAGATAGTGATAAAGATGCCGAGTCTGCCTCGAACGGACTCATAGGATTTTCAGCTAAACTCCTTGTAGGCTTGGTAGGGCTTGGTGCCCCCCAAGCTGCGCAGGGTATACTTCCCCATTGTGGAGTTGTGAAGATCTCGAGGCTTGTGAAACTAACCATGCTGCCATGATTCGGTCATTATTCTGGTCGCTAACTACCTAGGGCTGCTAGGTATATACATATGGCTCCTATGTAAGTTGCATAGTCGCGGCCACCACACTCCGGGTTCACTAGTTGAAAAGGGTAATGGATGTCCGCTATAATTCTCTTCTTATTATGAGGTTGCCGTCATCCCGAGTGCCTATACTACTATACTGCCTAGCTGACCTGCTTTTTCTCTGCGTCACCGCTTCTCTCACCAGGCAGTGATTGTCAGAGTCGCATATCTACGTCACTACATATCCTCAGTAACCTCAGGTCGACTTGGCTGCAGGAAGAGGAGTTGGACTGTCAGTCCCCCGTCGATCAGGGTTAATCAACGACACATGGTGGTGCATAAAATGTATAAAGATCATCCTACTCCGCCCCCAAGTCGGCCAGAATAGCTGCAGGAGGAGGGGAGAAACATCAGACCAGTCACTTGCAGCTAGGAGCCTTCTATGGGAAGAAAATCCGACGTATCCTGGGAATCGTTTCAAGTCGTAAGATAAAGATAAGCTATTCCAAGAGCCTGTTGAGCCCCCAATTGTGGACACCGAGCCATCAGCCAAATTCAGAGGGGCCCTTCCCCGACGTTGGCAGCCTAGAGTCCTTGGAGGATTCTCACCTACAGCGCATGCAAAACACCTTTTATTGACCAACAGGGTGTTTCATACGACCGTTCCCTGGGCTGCACCATGTATTCCACCATTGATACTCGATGCTTAGTACTCTTCCCACATTTGTGGCTTGCATCCTTCTGCTCGATAGTCCCTAGAAGCATAGTCTCGACTGGCCGATAGACTCTTATATCCATTTTCGATCGATAGATAGCATCCAGTAGTGGCCACTAATTTAGCTCTGTATGTACTAGGTAAAATCAGGATGGAGCCTTTGACTCAACTTCCCGAGACATAAATTGGGCATCTCAGACCGTTCATATCTAGGAACAATAAACCCAAAGCTTCAGGTGTGAGAAGAAACAGAACATTCAGTGTGAAGGGATCAAGTCCCAAAAGTCCAGCAATATGCATATCGCACAAGTTCAGTCTTGGCCCGAAGGCCCTCGATATGTCACAGTTGACGATCCGCCTGCGCCGTCAGACAATCAGATCCAACTCCGTGTCTTGGCTGCAGGCGCCCACCAAGTTGTCCGTTCTCGCGCCTCTGGGGCACACTACTCAGCTAGGCAGCTACCGCACACCGTCGGTGTCGACTGCGTTGGCAAAGATGAGGCTACCGGGAAGCTCTACTACGTCTTCACTCTCCAAGGGGGCACATTCGCCGAGCTCGTCAATGTCGACAAGTCCATTGCCTACCCGCTCCCGGACAACGTTGACCCTGCCTCTTTCGCCGCTAGCGTCAATCCAGCAATGAGCAGCTGGATGGCGATCACACATCGCACAACCAATCTGCCCAAGGATTTCACGGCCGTCATCATTGGCGCGACCAGCGCTAGTGGCCGCTTGGCCGTGCACTCTGCCAAGGCTTTAGGGGCGGGCAAGGCCATCGGCATCGCTCGCAACGCCGCCGCTCTAGAAAAGGTCGACGGTCTTGACGATTACATTGTCTTCAATGATCCCGTCGCCGAGACCGATTTCTCCAAGGTACGGGACTGTGATCTCATCCTGGACTACGTATACGGTGATGCGACCGTGCACCTACTATCGTCTCTAAGCAAAGTGAAGAAGCCGGTTCAGTATGTCGAAATCGGCTCTCTTGCGCAGAGAACCGCCGAGATCCCAGGTCACCTTCTCCGGTCCTTCGACCTGACCATCCGTGGAGCCGGTGCCGGATCCTGGAGCATACCAGCGCTGCAGAAGGAGCTGCACACGCTTGTTCCGACCATGGCTCGTTGGAAGCTGCTCGCTGCTAATTCGGTGCCGCTGAAGGATGTTGAAACGGCCTGGAACGACAAGGCATTAGCAGGCGAGGGAAGAGTGGTCTTTGTGCCTTAGATACCCGTCGATAGAGGCTCATTGGAAAATCCAAGCTACATAGCGTTAGGCGCGATATCTCAATGGCACAATAGATATTTTAATTCCCTCCAAGCCACCTGCCTTTTAGTGCTTACCCAAGATACAGCGTGTCGAGATCCCGCCACGTCCAACACCAGGTCTAACTAACACAGCACCCGCTCCGCTCAGGCAAACAGATCAAATCTGACCATCGTGCAACCACCGTAATTCTATCTTACCGATCTACCCAGAGATCTCCAACATCCTACTCGTTCAGCCTCCAAGACTCCATTAATACATTTCTACCAACAGGTCTATGTACTATTCTTAAATTACCCGCGCCTCAAAGGGGCATGAACACGCGGGCGGTGAGACAAGACTACCAACTCTGGGTACCTAGGAGATGGGCAGGGGTGAAACAGCGCTCGCTGCGCATCGCTATATTTACAGCCCACTAGCGATGTGAAAACTCCCCAGAACATTTGACGGCCTTCGCGACTTCAAGATGACGCAACGGCTTCATGTTATCATCGCGAGGTAGGAAATAGATAACAGTGCCTTACCGTATTTAGAGACACAACTTTCTACATATTCCATATTTACCAGTTCAAGTACTGGCAGAGTTGTCAAGTACCAAGCAGCCGTTTGACAGCACAATTAACCAGAAACTAACCAGAATCAAACGCACGGACTTGATCATTCTCGCACCATGCCATACAGGTCCTGAATTCATCTAAACAGGAGTATTCCAAGTTGGAGTATAGTTGAAATCAGGGTATCTAGCAGACTTACACCATCAATACACCAGATACCCCATTCGATAGAAAACGAAGCCAACTTCAACTAATCCCAAGACTTTCCAGGCCCAGGCTTCAACAAAGACAGGAACCCCTCTCCCTCATATTGATCTACCAAGAACGCATTAGACACCAGTAATGACGAAAAGCTCACCCGTCTGGTCGCTAGTCATGAAGAGACGGCCTTTCTTATCGAAAGCAAGCCCGACGGGACGAAAACATTGTCCAGGACATTTGGTAGCGTCTTGATTCTGCAAAATGTACTCCACAGCCGAGGTGTCGGAAACATTAGCCACAGGCTCACCGTTCGCGAACTTGATCCTTCCTAAGCGGAATCCATCGGGCGGCGTTCTGTCCCTACAAGCAGCTTTGTCAGCCACATTCAAGCACACGTACTTCTCAAAGTTCGGATAAGATGCTCACCAACTCCCGTGGAAGGACACGTAAGCGGCACTTCCGTCCTCCTTGAACTTGATGTCCAGGGGCGCCGTATGGGCGGGGAAAACGAGGCGCGGCCCCTGGCGCTCGGTGCGGCAGAATTCATCCACGTCCGCCATCGTGTTGCGGCCCGTCACCTGCTCGAAGGGGGTTCCTGCTACGCCTCCAAACTGGGATCCAATTGCGACCCCTTCGAACGTCTGCCATGCGGCGAAGCAAGTCGGGTATCCATAATTCTTGCCTTTCAGGGGGTTGTTTGCGTCTTTGATGACGCCATGGTAGTTCATTTCCTCTGCGGGGTTATCGTTGTGTAGATCGACGCCGCCTCGCCTGATGTCGTCCGCTGAGTTTTCGACGGAATACTGGGAGACCTATTAGTAACGGGCGCTGGGATCACAGGGCTGTAGATTCGCGATTTACAATGCCGCCGGTCAAAGGCTCCTCGCCTAGGCCAACCGAGTTCCTCAGACCCCATCCTAAGACCTCGCCAGCTGATGCAAAGTCCGGTGCGGTAGCCGACGCCAGTAATTGCGTGACATTGAATGCTTTAATGATGCTCCTCCCGGCCGCCGTGTCAATGGTAGCATTGTCGATATTTGCATTAGAACCACGCGAGACGAGAAGGATGTCTGGAGCGCTCGCAGGAACTAGGAGCGTCCTCGTACTGTGACCAGTATTCCTCATACCCTGAATTACAACTTTCTTTTCGCCGACGGTCCCGGCTGCAGCGTCGTACGGGTAGGCCTGCACATCCGCCACACTCGAGACGAAGAGGGTCCTTCCATCTTGTGCGAAAGCGATCCCGTGGTTCAGTGAGGAATCGGAAATCAATTGGCTGCTGGAAGCTGCACAAACATTCCCATCGCTCTCGGTCAGGACGATCCTCCTAATGCCAGCTGCGCGTTGCTCGGAGACGAGCAGATTTCCCGCCGTATCGAAAACAATGTCCCGGGGCCCTCTCAATCCATTGAAGACGACTTTAGCGGTATAACCATCGGCTATCTTCAGCTGCGCTGATGGGTTAAGAGTGGCACAGTTCTGCGCAACTGCCGCTAAGATGAATAACCCAAGGGCCCCGAAGATTGCAGACGCGGTCATCCCTATTTATCACGTACTTGAAAACGGAGGGACTAATATTGGGCCAGCAAGGCTATCAAAGGGATTGATGTCACACCAACACACAGGATAACTACAGCGACAGTGGCTCATATATATATATATATAAGCATGCTTATCAGTAATAGCAGGACAGCATATAATGCGATTGTGACACTCTTCTATAGCATGCATGCGGCAGAAGCATCGTATCGTCAACATTTCCGCCAAGTTGAGGGGATGCGACGAGACCTCATCCTTATCATGGAGAGGAACGGTCCGGATATTGACGTTTAACCGCCGCGCACATTGTGCCCAGAACTGATCGCCTACCTCGAAACACACCTTAGTCCCGGTACTCGTCGTCGATCGCCCAATTTAGGCGACCCAAGAAGTGGGAGGAAGTCGCAACATAATACTTGACTACCTCAATCTACGTGACGCAATTCGCGATCCCGCACTTGGCGGACAGGGGAAGAGGAAGAATGACGGTCACCATGACGTATCCCGCAAAATAGACGTGTTGATTAGTAGGCATCCTCGGATCGTTATATAGCTTTTCGGGCCACGGCATCACGTCTTCCATTTCTGAGAATTTGAGCTTTTATGCGAATGATGGCGTTGTAGTGCTAGGATAAGCAGCAGCAGACTTCCAATCGGGTTTGAAGCGCGTCGCTTCAATGGCAGAGAACACACCACCGGATTTATCAGTTGAGTCGAACCCAACTTAAGTCTGCTAATCATATTGCCAACTGTGTCTTGCTTCATAGGGCTGCGCTGGGCTGTTGGGGTTGCTATCTCCCATTTCGACTTGGGGATCGAGTATGACTCAAACCACGAAGCTACCCAACCGAGGCGGTAGCTAATAAGATATCTCTATTTCGTCAAATATCACTCCTCAATAACGTCAGAAGGTCGGTAGCTATAGTCTATGGACGACGAAACCTCATAAGATTCTAGATGAATGCTTCGCACAGGCAAGGGAGGTGCTGAAGGAGTTGGAGCAGTCTAACTGGGGATAGTTAATTTGGGTGAACAGTTTTGCTTTGTTGGGTGTGATGACAGGAAGTCTTAGTTTCGTTTGAGCCTCAGGAGGCGAATATATCAACGTGAGGTGTTCGAACAATAGTTACATGATTTACCATGACTTAAGACGAATAACCAAGTGACCATATTGTTCATATTATGGATGTCGGTGCTAGACTGTCAATGCCACCTGAGACTATTGGCACGTTGAAACTCGCCATCAGCTCTTTGTGTCCTTGTGTACCTAGATTGGGTTACAGTGTCCGTCTCTCTTTGGACTTTGCCCAAGTGATTTTCTGTGGGTCCGTAGGTACCTTCCTTACTATGAGATCTGGAACATTCGGTACTTACTGGGAAGAGAGCTGTGGGAAGTAAAAAACGAGAAACTATGCTCGCACGTACTTGCTTTGAGAGACGTCGACTAATCTAAAAGGGCAGCTCCTATGTCGAAGAGTCCCTTCATCGTCTATTCTTATCGTATTGGTATCATCCTCTATCCCGTAACTTCCTTGTTATAGAGACTTCCCTGAGAATTTCGGGAAGCTGGAATAGGTAGGTACGTATGGGTATCTATAGCATCTGGTTGATGCGGCCCTTCCTAGGATGTTTGGAAATTATCGTCCTTAAACTTCCTACAGGTACCCTATCACCTTCTATCCAATACCATCACAAGCCTTCTAGGGGCCAATAACTAACACTTCTTACTTCACCTTAGATTCTCAGCACGTACTAGGATTGAATTGATGTCCTGCGCACAACTCTTCCTCCACAATCTGTTTCCGATTCAATCTCCGGATCAGAATTATTTCATCGTTTTTTTTTTCAAATACACTAGAGAGCTCTATCTACTATTCGGATATCTCAAGCTATCTGACGTATTTACCCGAATCACTTGAACTCGACATTCGATATCTAATTTCCTCGTCTCTTCCCCATCGCAATCCACTTCTCTGTCTCGTATAATGGGTTATTGACATGTCTTCCTCACAAGTATTAGGGCAAATGCGACCGGTCCTGGGCCAGCAAGTCGACATTGGTCGTTTCTACGATGGGCATACAGATTCCTTCCTCCCGGTCAATCTCATCACAGCGAACCTCCCTGGACAATTTGTTCACTTTACGCAAGTCTCTGAACACGAAATTCGCATCACTACTGACGACTCTATAGCGGAAAGGCTTAACCAACTAGGAGTTAACCGTGAACTAGGCGCCAGCTATTTAGCTGGTCTCGTCCCGGTCAACGGCGTAGCACGTTACTTGAAGTCACATTGCAAAACCAACCGTGTAGTCCAGGGGGCTTTATACTTAGATTTTGCGACAGAGAAGCTTGAGATAGATCTGAGAAAGGAAGGCATCAATGATCATCTATCTATAGAGGCTTCTCGATACAAGGAAGCCACGCATATTGTGACAGGAATCACCTTCGGCGGAAGAATCATCATTAGTGCTAGAATCGAGGTTCGAGATGGCAAGAGTGCGTCTGAAAAGCTCCTTTACGATTCATTGACACAGCTGAAGTCCTACCTATATTCACAACTTGCCTGGAATGATGAGATGAACAGGCACCCTAAGGGAGGACAGCCTGTGCCAACAGCTAAGTCTCTTGAGAGTTCACTCAGCGATTTTACCTTTGAATTCTTGTCCGATATCACAGGTATAGAGCGCCTTCCAAATCTAGGCAGTCAGGAAATCATTCAGTCCCTCCAGAGTCTGCCGTTCAATATTCACCGAACGAGGAAACCGATCTTTTGTAAGCTTGTCGCGATAGAGAACGCCCGAACGATCGTGGATATTAAACCATCCCCTACCCAACAGTTATTCCAGGTGCCAAATGACATCATTCAGAGCCATTTTGATATCTCGGTCGAATGGGCTCAAATGGAGAAAGACATGACAGATTACCTCGACGATGAGCACTCCTCTGCAGTTAACCTCCACGAGAAGGACAAATTTGTCACTATTGGCGAAAGATATAAGACAGCATCACTGGCTCTCCAAGCTTTCAAAGCTGCCTGCAAGAATGTCCTTCTCGGTGTGCGACGCGGATCATCCTCACCAGAACATTGTCGATGCATGCTTCGGAAAATACAGGTCTCAGACAACTCCCCCAAGGCAATCTCGTCCATGATAGCGCTGGCTTCCGAGAAACTCGAGTTTCGCAAGAGAGTATTCAACGAAGGTGGTAGGTATTTGGATTACACTGATTCACAGAGAGTTATTTCCACTGGAAGTAATACATACGTATTCTATTTCACCAAGGCCATGGAGCAGGATAAGGAGTCTTGGGAGGCTAATCGAGATATTCTCTTCAATCTGCTGAAGCGTAACACGGGCGACTATGTTGTTGCAGCTGCAGAATGTGGCCCTGGAGAGATTGAGTTCACTAAGCCACGAGTCACATTCTATAGTCGTTACAAGGTAGTCATCGAAGACATGTGGAAGGTCTTAGATTTCGCAGACCAGTCCTTTGCTCGACCCAACCCAGACTCACTTGTCGACGACAAATTCCCGCCGCCGGCAGACAGGCGACTGGTTAGAGTACCATGTCCGCGTTCATCGTGCGGGAACGAAGCTCGAGATTGGAACTGCTACAAGTGCCGTATTCCCCTTGAATATTACGATGGGCATATTTACTGTAACTGTGGGCGGGTTGATGCACACTCTTACTCATGGCAGTGTAATTCTGAAGAGCATGGCAAGCAGTTCATAGGATATGACCAATTCATCCTAAACGCTCGTCTCAAAAGGCTCTATTCGTACAAGGATCTTAACATTCTCATTCTAGGTGAAACTGGAGTTGGGAAGTCGACTTGGATTAATGCGTTCTACAACTATATAATGTTCCCAACCCTAGACCAGGCAATAGCGCATGAGAAACTAGAGTACGTGATCCCAAGTTCATTCTCAATGCAGTACATAGACCGGTCCGCCACCAATTCTAGATTCGTACAAAGAGATATCAGGGTTGGCGAATTCAACGATGCTGAAGTTGATGGGACACAAGGTGATTCTGGAACGCAGAAGACAGGTGTATACCGAATCCCTATCCGCGATAACGTTGTTCGACTAATCGACACGCCCGGAGTCGGCGATGTCCGCGGCGTTGAAGCAGATCGAGAGAACCTAGCTAATATTCTGAAAACTCTCAACCGTGTCAGTTCCCTCCACGGAATCATCATCCTCCTCAAGCCCAACGCGGCGCGCTTGAACCTGATGTTTAGATTCTGTGTGAAGGAATTGCTGACTTATTTACATCGAGATGCCGCCAAGAATATTGTCTGGGGGTTCACTAATACGCGTCAGTCAAACTACATGCCCGGTGACTCCTTCCAGCCTCTCCAGAGGCTCCTCCAAGACCACCAGTCTCTCGGGTTGACTGTTTCTCCTGATACGGTATTCTGCTTCGACTCAGAGAGTTTCCGTTGCCTTGCTGCTAAGAAACAAGCAGAGATTACAATGACAAACCAGGACGATTTCCGCCAGAGCTGGGAATACTCGGCTGTCGAGACGCATCGTCTCCTTGAGTACTTTTCGAAACGCGAGCCCCATCAGGTAAAGAGTACTCTGAGTCTCAACCGAGCCAGAGAGCTTATTTCGCAGCTGACAAGGCCGATTGCGGATATTGCTGATGTCATTGAGAGAACCATTAGGCTTAATCAGGAGGAAATTGAGAGTATAACAGATGCTAGGAGCCGTACAAAAGTATTGAAGAAGTCTCTATATTACTCTCGAATTGAAATCAATGTAGATCGCCTCCACAAGCCACGTACCGTCTGCAAGAATTCAGCATGCGTGGATATGAAGGATGTTGGAGGCGTGAAGCGGCCTGTCTACAAATCAATATGCCACTCCGGATGTTCTGTAAAAGGAGTCCAGGAAGATGTCGTTGGCCATATGAACTTGATTCATTGCTCAGCATTCAATCGTAAAACCTTCTGTAGGAAGCATTACTGTGGCCATCACTGGCAGGAGCACATGCATATTTACTTCTCGCAGATTGAAAGGGCCACGCAGGCTTTGGACGATGAGGTGCAGACTAAGATAAGTAGCCAGACATCTGTGGTTCAAATCAAAGAGGCGGCCATACTTTCACGGGAAGCTAAGGTCACCACATTCAAGAAGGAGCTAGAGGAAATCCGAAATGCAGCAGCTCACTTCGGTATATTTCTCAAGAAGAACTGCATCGTCGCGTACAACGACGCCATGATCCAATACCTAGACGAATTGATCAAAGAAGAGCAACAAACCATTGCTTTCAACAAGTCGAACGATGTTGCCACGGATAAAAATGAGACGCGTCTTGGAGATCTAGAGAAGGGCAGGCGAGAATACCAGGAGCGCATCAAGGTGTTCGAGGAGCAAACAAAGGACTCCAAGGATGCTGAGGACCTTGACGAGAAAGGGGTCGAGGACTTGATTAACAGGCTCTACAATCTGCCAAACTGGGGCCAAAGTCTCAGAGATATCCATAGCGCGATAGAGTGGTCAAAGGCCGCGGACTTCAATGAGCAAGTCCTCCAGCCGAAAATCAAGCCGGGCATAATACAGCATATGAAGTGGCTTGATGCAAGACCAGCACCAAGCGATGCCTCCTCCGCCACCGGACAAGTCAAGATCAAATTTACGTCGCACCCCCAAGCGAGCAGTTCTAGTATGAAGAGGCGGGACAAGGATTTGGATACGGACAATGATCGCCCTCGCAAGAGTCGTAGGTTCAGCAGATTTAATCCATCCCCGTCTCATTCTCCATCTCCCAGTCGCTTTAATCGTCGTGTTCTTCGCTCGGGGAGAATCTTTTAACGTCGGGGAAAGGGATAGGGGCGTAAGGAAAAGAGAATGAAACGAAAGGATAAATTTCATCTGGCGAGGAATGGGATGGGTTATTTGCACTTGACACGAGACACAGATATTACGATGCTTTCAAGTCTCACGTCTAAGTAGTTAGCTATGTTTTTAATGCAGTGATTCCAACACTCTATTGACTACCTCTTTATCAGCGTAATCTTTGATAATTAACGTAGCCAAACTAGAGCTTACCCAAGGCATAATACCCCGTAAATTGAGAGACCATGGCATTTACTATTTCTACAGCTTGGGGCCCTCGGGAGTCGAGACTTGCTGTAGTAACTAAAGACATCATACACGCAGCTTCAGTTGCAACCCGAGTTCTACACAAAACTTGCAATGCCATCCCAAACCACAAATTTAAACATTCAAATCTGGGAAGCCAATATATCCCCCATAGGCAAACTCAACGCTACATCTTATGATTCCACCCAGATTCACTAGAAGCTCAAACACAGGAATTCAGCCCTCGAGGCAGCTATTCACGGTCTAGGTACATAGACTCCAACTTTTTTCTGCCGTTTCGGCCTGACGCCTTTTGAACCTTCCATACAAATGCCCCGGATATATGATGATGCCTAGGAACTAAGGCTGCGTCTTGATCGCGCCTTGCCTCCTTTGTGCCAATTAGATAGTAGTTTCCACCTCCTGCTTCAACTCCGAGGCCAGCCCGATGCTCAAGCGACATGCGAATCCGTGTACCGAAAAAGGGAATGTGAGATGTGTTACACCGTGCGCGAAGTTAGAATTTACAGAATATACAATAACCATCCGACGCTGATCTCGTAAGGTGCTAGAAAAAAAGTGAAATTGGTATCTCATTACATATCGTGAATGAAGGGGCAACCACTATGGTTCAGAATTAAACTTGGTATGGAATAAGGATCAAGCACATCGCTTTCGAGTTTAGACAATTAGATCATACCGCCTGGCAACCCCATGCCCGGACGTTTAGTCACAACCTGCCTCGACGCCGGGGGGCCGACATTAACAGGGGGGGKGTTATTAGGAATCCTCGACTGGAGACCTGAACTATCCGATGCTACTGGGCGGAGTCGTCTGCGCTCGGGTCTCAGCTCTTCATCTTTATCCGCACCGTCGCCATTTCGTCGACTTAGGTTATCGAACACGGCTCGGGKACTAGAGAAGTCTTGCCTTCGTCTAGGGTTGATGGGAGGCAGAGGAGGKGCCGATCGGCTATTGCTGCGAGATCTGTTCTGTGGGGCGTCGGGCAAGGCCACTGTTGGGACTCGCGAAGTTGACATGACAAACGTAGGATCTGAGATATCCTTGGTCTTGATCTTGCGTCTTGTACCTTCGTTCTTATGCGAATTGTCTAGACCGCGGTTTGGGGAAGCTGACGGGCGAGGCGAAGAAGGGAGCGTAACCGGAGTCGAGGGATCCCGGGAGTATGGAGAGGGCATAGGGGAGACAGGCGAAGGTTGGCTGGACTCGTAGCCACGAGATGTTTGCACTTGAAGTTTGCCATTGGGCGCAAAATTTGACTGCTTAGCTGGTGCAGATCCTGGATATGGTTGTGGGGGCATGATCGGTGAACGCTTGATATCTGTTCCGGGTAGACCAGGAGACCGCATGGGAGGCCGTGGTCCAGTCCCATTTGAGCCTACCTGCAAATTCGCACGAGCAGATAAGGTATTCATGGGACGTGCTTGTCGGCTACTGGATCGCCCATCGTTACTCGAGTCCGAACCACTCCTGCCACGGTCGGACCTGAGTAGTTCTCGGTGTCCTAGACTACTCTGGCCCCCATGTTTGAATTCGTCACTAGGCTGATGTTGGTAGAATACCGGAGGCGGCTTTCGTTCCCTTTCGGGCGACCGTTGTCCAGATGGACGTTCTCGGGTTGGCGTCGACCGCACCGAATCAGCGTTCGGCGCAGCATCTGACGGCTGTTGTTGGTGACGTGCCTGTGTTTCCAATTCCTTCATCTTTTGAAGTTCACGTCTTGCCTGCCGGAACGCACGGAGCCCAGCGTGAGATTCCTCAGTATCATCCGCCTTGTCTTCCGGTTCGCTGTATTCTGATGACTTCTGCTCCTTCCTATTCTCCTCTTTCTGCAGCTCACGTGGTGGGCTTGCTGTTTGGGCGTTACTTGAAGCGCCTATTCCAAGCATCTTCATAGCCTTGGATTGCGAGCCTTCTCGACTTCGGTCAACCAATGAGCCCCGGCTGCTCTTCGGCCGCAGGAGACCCAGCCCGTTCTGCCGTGGAGCGGGAACCTGATCTCTAAGTGACTCGCTAGCTTCGCTGGATCTTTGAGGGGATGCTGAGCGACTGTCGGTCTCCACATACGTAGTTAATCGTTCACGTACGCGACGAGCTCCATCAGCAAGTTGACTTGCAAATTCATCCGTGTCGTCTCGGCTATCAAGTGTGATACCAAAGCCAATGGTGATATCCTCGCCATCGGGGATATTTGAAGATAGAGATTGAACATCTGGCATGGGCTCGTTTACATCCAAGTCTAACGTCCAGTCGCGACCGGTATCAGATAGTTCCCACGGATTGGTGATTGTTCCCAACTCCTGAAAAGACTCTGCAGCGTCTGGATCTGGCGGAAAGCGGGATTCTAGGCCTGAGGTCGGTGGTATCGCGCCGTAAATCGAGGAAGCGTTGCTGTCGCCTCGCAGGTGCTGACGTACCATGCCGCTTAACCCGGCACCTGAAGCTGGGCCTAGAGTAGGAGAATCCGCGGGTGAGACTCCCTTAGGATTTGAGGAAAGTGAGGGGTTCTCTCCAATTGGAGACGGCTCGTCACCGGATTTCGATATAAGCGACAAAGGTGTCGGTATGCTAGAATCACGCAGAGCTGGGTGTTCGCGGTCTGATGGACGTCTGAGCAAGACTTGCGGGGATGGCTTGGGTGAAGCAGCGGGGGAACAATCCGAGTCGTTGGGGTCGGCCAGGAACGATGTCGAAGGTTCCTCATTCGAGATTGACGTAGTGACAGCGGGAGCGGAGTCTACTCTTGGCACTGACTGTTTTCTTTGAGCTGACGAAGACGAGCTAGACCTATTGGTCATAAAAGATGAAGCGGTCTCGTCCCGAGACTTCAGTGTCGGTGTTTCTCGACCTTGCTGTCGTTGTAATTGACGCTGAGCATATCTCGATTCGTCATATGGTTGCGAAGGCTTTTGAAATACACCGAGAGCTGTGGCCTTCCCTCGGTCATTAGGATGAATTGAGAGTATTGAGTTTTCTTCCGTCTCGCTGATCGGAGGACTTAAGGGTGGCACTCCGCCATAGTTTGATCGCATATCCGTGGCACTAGGGACACGAGCGCCTAAATCCGGCGTGCCGGCGGAAGAAGCGGTAGCGGGAGGGCTCATTGATCTCAGGTTCGGTGCGCTAGACTTTGCCAGGATCTTTCGTTCCCCAAACCGATCGGCAAATCCGATAGTAGTGGGCGAGGGCGTCTGAGCTAAATCGGGTGTCCGGGTACCAAAGCCGCGCTGCCGAGCCAGCGTATCGATGCGAGATAGTGCCGAGGATTGCTGCTCGTGGAGGTCGTTGTTGAGCCCAGACTCGTACAATCGTCTTGTACGGGTCACATTTCTCTCCAAGACAGGCGCAGAGCTAGAAGGTTGCCAGTCTTTCAGGGATGGAGCTCGATGGGACGACGTTATCGACGTCGCAGCGGTCGAATTTCTGGCTAATGATGGGATGGAAGACGTCGTCGATGATGTTTCCCGCTTTTGATTATAGTTGCTGAGAATTGGGGAATCTGCACGAAGACCGTCCGCTTCTAGCTCACCAGAGTTCCACTTCTCATTCTCTTCTCTCTCGTCTTCGGAAGATTTTCGTTCTCTCTCGGCCTGCCTCCATTTCTGGAAAGCTGACAGCGCCACATCGTCATCATATAGTGCCCGACCACCCATTCCTCCGCCTAGGGTCTTCGACGAGTTGGATCCAACCGGAATCTTGTAGATTTTCTGGCGCCCGCCAAATAGGTTGTTACCCTCCGTCGGTTTAGAACGTCCCATGACACTGCCTCCCGTTAACGAATCCGCGTCATCTGAATTGTAAGAGCCCTTCCGAGCAAAAGGAGCGGCAGCCTTGATTGATTCCACCTCAGCAATATCMCCCAAGCCGTGAAACCCTCCAAAGTCTAGCCTAGACTGCCTCTTAGGGAACAAGACGCTGTCGTCACTGGCCTTACCAATCTTTGTGCTTGGATCATCCTGCTCCCGTAACATTGAAAACCGCGCGGAAAGGCCAGTCATCAATAAACTCGTACGAAATTCATCGGTGGATGGCAGCGCTGTCGAAAGGTCAATCTCAACCTTCTCGGGTTCTTGTGTCTTCTTTCCCTTTCTGAACGGTCGGAATGCCATGGACGACTCGGAATCCTGTGAAGGCCGCGGAGCCGAAATGTCGTCCTTCGCCTTCTTCTTGGTCCTAAAACGATTCATCGTGGATAGTGTCCCTGTGATCGCTGGTTGTCGGATGTATGGTTGATAACCTCCCGCAATAATAGTCAATTATTGCTTCGTAGTGAGTGGTCCCGAATAGTAGTTGGAACAGATTACCAGGGTATCACGCTCTGCATGCCATGAACGAAAGGAAAGCTGGCGAAAATGACAGACTACAGTTAGATTTTGGATCCGCCACTTGAGAGCTGCTGGCAAGTCTAGGCTACCTCAAAATACAGAGATTAGCTAAATGAGCGTAGGGTGACTTCCGTCTGCAAACGAGGAATTGTGTTGTTAGTCAGGCCAACCGGGATACATATTGTGAAATGTCGTGGGGGGGAAGGTTAAGGGGCTCGCACTGGCAGCGCGGACATGGACGTGTTCCGGGGTATGAAATACAGGTTATGCTGGGTGAACTGCCACTTGATTGGCAGATTCACCAATTCGTCCCGTGTTCTGGAATGACAGAAACAATTCCTGAAAAAGGAAAGCTGGGAAGAGGGATTCGAGAAGATTATTGGAAGAGCCTACCTGAAGATGGGAGGGCTCGTGTCGGCAGTGTTTCACAGATCGATGGGGAACCCGGAACCTGGACACACCAAGAGAAAGCAGGCATGAATTTCGCAAATGGCCCTGTTGACGATCACACAACTCAATTGAGATGATCCGTCCTCTTTCTCGGAGAGCTAATTGAGATACCCGGCCCTGAATGACGGGAGAAACGAAAATGGGTTCAAAGAGAGTTTCTGGTCGTGATATCGGGACTCGCGACAGAATATGCCGGAGACAGAATTGTCCAGGTCGCACAAGAGACCAATGGTTCGTGCAGGACGGGCTGCTGGCAGTCGAATGCCGCAATCCGATACAGTGACTGGCAAATCTGCGAGATCCGAGCCCTCAGTTGTGGAATGGGAAATTATTGCAGGGTCTTGTGTAATGGCTCCTTTGTTTTTTTTTTTTTTTGTCGAGTGCCAGAGAACGACAACAATAGCCTGGATCACCCTTCTGCTGTCCCGAGTAAACTGTCCTAGTATTTCCCGTTGACGGTATTTTCAACAACCGAGCCTCGAATAATGCAATTGCTCGAATCGATCGGTCGTGCTGTCGGTTCGAAGTGGGCCTCGGCGTTGAGGTCAAAAGAGCGACTGTGGTGAGAATTGGTGCTATTAAAGAGAGGAACAGTTCGGCGGAGAGAACGAATGCCGAGGAAAGAAGAAAAGAAAGAGAGAGTTGACTACCAGACCGATAACCTGACGAGGGKGATCAGATTCATCAACTCGACACGGACCAGACCAGATCAGACAAGACAAAACGAATGACTAGACGAGTCAAGGCGAAAATGAGAAAACCGAATGGGTGGAAACGGGGGCAGTGACAAGGATGATTTGCGCCAAGAAAACGTTGAAAATGGAGCTTATCCTGGAATAGTAGCCCCTCCTCCCCTGCATAAACGTACAGGGTCCTGCATAGGGTGTGGCCGTATGTATGGTATGTATGGGTGCACCTGCGGGCAGATGCTACCTTACGCAGCAGCAGCAGCGCAGTGGTTACATCTAAGAGGCACACATCCATGGGATGTACGTACCGAAGTTAGTGAACCGCTAGAGCCCATTAGCCAGTGCTATCCGTCGGGAAATTGCACTGTCTCTCCTATGTCACTTCTGAGTCTCGAGATCCCTTCCAGATCGAGTTAGGGCCTTGCCAGCCTATTGGACGAGCCTATCTCCACCTCGCAGCTGTCTAAGCCGTCTACAGTCTAGGGGGACCCGCCCTAATTCGGTACATGCATCCACTCGTAGCTGGAGAAGAAAGTCTGTCCAGCGCATTGGATCGCGTATCCCCGTGGATAATAAGACTTACACGTGTATATCTGAATTGGAGATCTTTGCAAGGTACGATGCTACGTACGATATGAGGTAATAACAGCAAGAAATTGTTCTCACATCAACCAAAGGTCCGAGAGGCCGGGCAAGCCGGTTCCCCTGATGAGCAGCATGCTATGTAATAATCGTGGAGGAGGAATCCTAGCCACGGCACGGGAAGCATGACACTATTGATTACAGCTGCGCCTTGGCGAAACCCGGTGAGAAGGACGAAAAGAAAAAGGAAAACATTCAAACTGAGACTGGAGACATATGTAATGAGAGGATCCCGCGATTTGCTTAGTTCGTCAAAGTCTCACCTGTCTAGATTAACGTCGAGGAGTACATAGTAAACATTACATAGTGTAGTGTATGTAGTAGTAAGTGACAGAGCCAGGCTTATTCAATGCATTAGATATCTACCTATGTACATGTAGTACGCAGTTAGGTATAATCGGTACATGCCGTAGCGCAAGATTTTCAACGGGTTGCGCTCCGAATAGATAGGCAGGTAATTAATGACAACTGGTTCTTTCTAGAACGCGACGATCATAATGCTCTGCCACCCCTGTTGCTACTAGTACATACACATGTTCCCTTCAGCTCGAGAACAAGAGGCAGGCCGCGGCTTACGCATTTATTAAATCGCAGCCAGGCTGGTGGTTATTGTCTGGGCTACGCCAGATACCGTGTTGTTGTAAGATTTGTACCTATAGGGATTCGTCTGTCGAGACTTGGTGGCGTCCTTAGCCTTGTCACACAGCATCTGGGGAGTAGCGTTCAGCTGTCATGCAGCATCTCAGCCTCTTACCGCCTTGCATTGATTTCCTACATGTATGCATTTGCGCCTACGACCCGGGTACGCCACGCCTCTCGCTACCAAGAGCCATCTAGTCGTCTCATTCTCACACTACTGCTTATGGCGTCCGTGCCATTGCTATAACTAACTCCATAGCTGAACTCGACTGGGCTTGAAGGCAATAGATACCTACTTAAGTATGAAGCTTAGGAGAAGCAATTGAGACACGTCTGCACACCTTGCCCCGGCGATCCAGATCATGCAGCCACGGCACATCACCCGTCCTGACCGTCCTCCTCCCCACCGGTCGTCGCGTCCTAGAATTACGTAGGAGGCGCGGGTATTCAGCCAAACACATGCAGAGAGCAGGTAGATCAGATCACCAGACCTGCTTCTCGACAACGCCACATCTGCTCTCTTCTTCCTATCACAGCCCGTGTCGATGAGAGGCATGTTCGTATCAAAAGAGGGAACGCCCAGATGGAACCCCTTTTCTAGCTCCAAAATGTTGATTTCTTCGCTTTCCGTGGGGATAGCTCTGCTCTCCAACACGGGTGATTTTCACACTATGAATGATTACCACCTATCGCGCTACCTACCACCCAAGGACCAACGGCGTGGTAAAACTCGATTTCTCGAAGTTGATTGACAACCGGCTCGAGGCCGGCGCAAATGGAAATTCAGGGGCTCATAGGAATCGGCGTCTCAGCTGTTTGCCTATTCGCAACCCGTTAGCTACCCGCGACTTAAGAGGTACTTGGCTGCACAGTATATCCCTTTTCCTCCTTCTGATCTCGCACTATCTCGCTACACCTTGTCGTGACACTGCAAGCAAGGTGATTGATGCCGCCGGCGTGCGCTAAGTCCTATTAATGCGGGTTGATTAAAGCTTCCGCGGCCCAATCACGCCGCTGTTCCTGGCGCTTGGCCGCGTTGGGCTCTAGCCCCCTGAATCGCCTACCCCTGAAATAGTGGGCTCCGTCCGCACCCTGTCCTGGCGTCGGCACGTATTCTTTTTATTTTCTTTTTCTCACATCATTTTGATTCTAAGGGTATCGTCCATAATCATGAAGGATCGAGTGAAGCAGTGTTGGGGACTTAGGATCATGCTGTTTGCTTATGAGAGACTGAGACAGATGCGAGTAAGTGTCTCACATCGGGTACGGCACAGCTGAAACATGACGCGGGGTATCCTGAGATATCTAGGCACCTGTCACATTTTTATTCGCTTTCCAGTACGAGAGCGCTCGCGGTCCTGAGTTGAGCTAGTCGATTCCAACCCCATGTGACGGGCATCCATGGATGAGATCCAACCGAAAACTAAAAGATTTTTCATCTATTCGCCTTATCACCATCCTCGGAACCAGCGCCCGTATGTAATTCTGCCTTGCTTGCGTATGCCGAGATTATACATAAGATCAAACAGGTTTGTTGCAAAGTTCACAGCCACCAAACAACGCGGCGCACATGAGTTCAAAGCTATGTACATAGAATAAGATTATGTTGACGTAAAATCCACTTCTCCTTCTGAATTGCCTGAGCATTTCAAAAAGTGAGATCCCGGCGGCGAGTCCCCAGCTTCACAAATTCCAGCTGCGTGGATCTACTTGGTAACTTGCGGTAGCATCTTCCAACATTATGTACCACCACCGAATCCACTCCATCACATATGTACTTTTGAGAGCACATGGCGCTATGAGCTCCAGCTGAAAGCACAGGACATCATCATGATGAGCAATCCACAAACATTGTTTATACTCACTCCTATGAATTACTGCAACAAACATGACAATCTATATGGACTCTTCAAATTCTTAGTCCAGCTCTCCAGCTCTTCGGTTTGACATCCAACTAAACCTAAAATTCGAATAGCAAAATTTTAGAGATGAACATACGGAGTCTACATCTGGTCAATGTGCAAACACGATACTGGAATGCAGTATTATTGGTCCAGGTCTCTATTTCTGACGCGGATGGATCCCTGACATTTCAACAACATTCTCATTCCATAAATACAGGAGCGTTTGGCTGACAACATGAGCTGATGAGCACCTAAATACATGACCGGCATACAAGCGGCTCCATGCATGAACCTCATACCTTGAGTACCAGACGCATATCATACACGCATATGCTGCGCGAGGTTTAACAGCATCTGCAAGTGATGCCGAGAACGTAATACCATTTATATTACTGTCGTACACTCCCAACAAAGGTGCTAGGTTTGCTTCCTCTAACATCACTACCTACCTAACACACATGAACTACATACCTAGTATATCTTGTCGGGAGAAGATCCTCTCTCCCGCTAAAGAATCCTGAGTCTTCTAGGTGTCAGCGCGTTCTTACCCCCTTCCCTGTAAACTTACGGAGATAATGTCCCGAACAGAACATTAGGTAATCTCACAAAACGCATATTACCAACAACGGCATGTGCTACCAACTGCGCGTCTCACAGGAATGGGAGGATTTCCGAAAAGCACTATATTAATGTCCCATTCGATGGGCATGGAGGAATTGACAGCCCTAGCCAAGTCTAGACTTAATATACTATGTAGTTACTCATTGTACGCGCTTCATCTCGTAACACTGTACCGCAAAGCGAGGATCCTTGGTTATTATACGCTCGCGAAACGCCATCGCCCCCTCAGATTAATTAACTTGGGCTTCTTACGGGAAGATGTAAGATGTTTTCTTCTCGAATACATGTAGTTATTAGATGAGATATATGCTAACAAGATACATGTGTCGCATGAGACGATTATATGTGTATTTCAAAATCTACATGTATGTTTCTCCATTTGCCCGCGCAGCAGGGTGTAGAGGTAAGCTTTTACCACGTGGAATATGAGGTCCGCATACAGCTCAACCAGGAAGGATTCTCMCAGGATCTTGGTCTTAAACCCCTCGGGAAATAGCACATCGATTAATCTCTGGTTTACCTGTTATGGATGCTATGCCCTGCAACACTCCACTGGCACGTCTCCTGCCGACCCCCTCCCCGGTGACAATACAGGTCGGAGAAGGCATCTCGGTTTAAGTCCAATTCATCTCTGCACCCCATCCCACGCAATCACCCGTAGGTATACTATGAAGCCTCCACCAAGATACTCCATACATTTGGACAAGCATATAAACATGCCAGTTTGATACCTAGCAACATCTCTAGATTAATGAGACGAAAATATTACTACACGAGTTAGTAGGTAAGGTAGCCAATCCGTTCCTCGGACGCGTCTTCAATGTGGAGGACAGCGCACTTAGAAAGTACCGATGGAAGTCCATCGCGAATGCGACGCTATGCCAGGGTATGTAATGTCCGATGAGATCGGCCACGATGTGCGCAACTCAGTCGCTTCGCAAGACCCAAAACGTCATCCAAACTCTTTGCATTCGTAAATCATGGCCGCAAATAACTTAATAATCGGGCGATCACAGGATCGAGATCGAAAGAAGACCGGGAGCGAACAATATCCTTATGGATGAGATGCCTGCGACAACGACGTGAAGAATGAAGCCCAGCTCGGGCGGGGACGATTGCGCAGTTGATCACATACATCTTCGGCTTGCATACTTCACGATCAATATTGATGCACGAAGGCTCGGATGAGGTCAGATTCTCCATATACGGTTGCTTTGAGTGGCATGTCTGCCGTAATTTCTTGATTAATACAAAGCGCATCCGCCCAGTCCAGGCGCGATGTGTTCCATTTGCCCCCAGAGATGACCAGAAGCCTTCGCAGCTCCCGACTTTTCCCGTATCAACGTGGCCAATAAGCCATCAAGGCGGGACCTACCGGTCGTCATCATCGTTGCCACCAGCGTGCGGCGCTCTGGGCGTTGCGGGTGGTTCACCCCTCGCGATTATGTGTTGCGATGGTCTAAAGAAATAGAACGCACCAGTAGGAGATTCTGGCGCCGGGGAAGGAAAAAGAACGTGGGGTGCGACATGGCTGCGAAATCGCCGGTCACGCTCCTAGTTGATCCTTCACGATCAACCCCCAACCCTCAGCTTTTCCTCTTAGGTCCTACTGCATCCAAACCGCAAGCTATGATTCGTTTCCGCGAAATGGAATACCATGCGGGGTAGCTCTCTGTGGTGCGACTCGCGCGCAGGTCGTTCTCTGGACCCTGCGACCGAATCTGACTACCTACCAAGTAAACGAGGTTTTGCGATATTTTTCTTTTGCTGCGAAGGGAGAGTTCGCCCTTGCGCGGCGTATATGAGGGCGGCCCCCCGTGGCGAAAGCCTTGGAAGGCTCTCACTCTCTTTCTCTCTTTCTCTGTCAGAACTCTCACGCAGCTTTTCTAGCAGTAACTGAACACCGAGCAAATAATTCGTGTGTCATATATCTTCCATCAACTTCGATCAACTATCGAGTCATCGTACAATACAAGCTAGCCATTCATCATGTATGCGGCCCACTGTTGCAAATGCGGCGGCATCTTCGTCATCAACACGAACTGCACCTGGTGCAAGCATAAGGAATGTTCCGACTGCTGTTGAGCTTGAGTTAGCTTTTTAGCGGCGAGGACGGGGTAGGTTCATTGTTATCTAGCAAGATGGACGTTGCTAAACAGGGCACAGCTCTTCCTCTCTTCCTCGAATCCGCGGCGGGGCTCGATCTTCATAGGAATGCGTCAGGCAGACATCAACGGGCGCAGAAGCGGTCAGGTGTCTTGCTGTGGGACGCCGGAAATGCTCTATTTCTCGATTGCGATTTAGTTGGTTTGGCTTGGCGTCCTGGCGATGGTGCTAGTAATGGTAATTGTAATGGGTGCGTGGAAAAAGCAACGGCGCTTTGGGCTTTCTCTATAACTAATTGGGGTTGGTCTGGACATTTCTTCCCGTCTCATTTACCTACCTATACATCTACGATACCTTCCATATGGCTTCCATCGGTGCAACAGGATGTACAATAGTCTCACCAATTTGTAGGAGGATATATGGTTAATGGTAATTTGACAAATCTAGATTCAAACCACGTTTGACCAGAGACCTTTAACATGAATTGATGTGTTTGTGGAATCCACTAGATTCATCAGGCGATGGGAATGAAGTGAGAGCACCACAAAAAAAGGGATGCGTTTCTTGGAGGCGAGCGAAGATTTTGGCGGTGTCCCCGGAAGCATCAATGTTATTACCTGAGATCGTAAACGCGCGTCCCAGGCCTCCTCGAAAGAATATCTGGTTAAGCGCTACGAATGACGAAAGATGCGCGGCTAATTAATTACCATGCTTTTGATATGCCAGCTTCACGTAAGGGAGCAGAAAGGGCGTCAGAAAAACCGGCCCACGTGCGAGTAACACTGTTATATACCGTACACTTAAATAAACAGCTATCAATAAATATATCAAATCAATACTTAAACTTAAGATAATAGAAAACGAGCTTTCATATAAGTATTAATAGTTTAAGAATTATATTATGCTGTTTTTCATTAATTAATTATCACAAGATTCGATTTTCTACAATTATCTAAAAGTAGTATATTTCTGGTGAAATGCATAGTGCATTACAGTGCTATCCGCACGCGGGCCGGTTTTTCTGACGTCCTTCTGGGGAGATATTTTGCTGAAGCCAGCATCACGCTGATCCCCTGGTAATCGAACGGTATTAACCTGAGATTGGCGAGGTGCCAAATATATGCGGAAGGGAGCCCATATCTTGGTCCCCGCATATTGCAGTGCCCCAATGAGATCCCAATTGTAACCGGCCAATGAGAAGAGTCATCTGCGATCTGGATTCCCTGGAAAGTCAGTGGCACAGCATATTGCAGGGGGATCACGAAAATGACAGCCACACTAGATTACTGACCCAAGTGATTCGGATAGTCCGACAGCTCAATAGTTTCACTTATACAGCTTGCGTCCTCAAAAATAGCCTAGATACACAAAGTCACAGACTGCCCGATAGGCTTTGTTAAGTGACACCTGACATCGACTGCCTAGAATCACCCACAATTCCACAATTCTCGGCTGACGCTATCCGTCGTCTGAAGATGTTGGAACTACGTCTAAGAGGCAGCTCCGGGCTTGCTATCAAAGTCGTATAAGAGGTATCCTCCTAAGGTCCTCATTTTTGATTATCTTAGGTGCCATCCAAAACATATCACGCACATAGCGATTCCTCAACTTCGGAGGCTCGCCTGTTTCCGAGGTAGAAGGGCGTCAGAAAAAACGTCCCACGTGCGAATAATACTGTCATACTATACATTGGTACTATTCGCACATGGGGTATTTTTTCTGACGCTATTCTACGAAGTTAACGATTCATCCACAAAGCAAAAATACTTATTACAGCAATACCATGCGAATCGCTTGAAAAATCCACTTGTTAGCCCTGGCTCACTAGGTTCTATAGCGTGATAAGCCACATTGCAACCCACTATTTCGAATTAAACCGACAAACAACGGACAAATAAGAAGACGGAACGCTTCCTGAATTGGTAGTTGGTCTAAACGACCACACCTGTAAGGAAGGTCCAGGAGCATTTCATTGATCTTAGCGGCCTCAAGATACTCACCGTCGCACTGCCACCGCTCTCCACTTGAAGGATGTGCAGACAAACAAAGGGGTCGATAGGTAGCCATAAGACAATAAACGATTTGGTCAATGGTTCTCTTGCTTCGCGCGTCATCTAGCAAATCCAATTTCCCTGATTCATGTTGGTATGCATGGCTGGGTATGGTCTAGTATTTACGACAAACAGAACTTCATCGCATGAGTCCCTTTGTTCGAGTTGGCCACCAACATCAGTCCTCAAGGATACATAAATCGAGCATCCAAGCAGAGGATTCTCATTAGTCTAGAACTCATATATCTTCACCTGTTTCTAGTAATAGTGCCAATATGGTGGGTAATGGTATGAAGGGGCCTTATTATTTCTAACAAGATCTTTAGGTCAAGAAGCGAGATATAACCATTCCAATGGGCCAGAGCTCACCAGACGACTTCACTCCGCCCCCCTCAATCATAGAATCCACCGATGATGTAGCAGTAACCATACATTCTATACCTACACACGACGGTGTGATCGTGAGCGTACAGCCACCAAAGAAACCGAGGAATCCTCAACTTCGTCATACCCCATGCGACATTGTTCTGGTTATAGACGTTTCTGGGAGTATGCAACTGCCAGCCCCCGCGAAGATGAACGAAGATGATGGGCAGCTAAGTTCGGAAAACTTTGGGTTGTCGATTCTCGATATGGTGAAGCATGCTGCACGCACCATCCTAAGTACCTTAGATGACGGAGACAGACTTGGAATTGTCACATTCAGTAGAGATGCCACGGTAAGTTCCTGTTGCTTGAAATACAATATCAAATTGCTATTGATCTAGGTTGACTGGTGAACAGGTGGTCCAGAAGCTACTACCAATGACTTCCGACAACAAGGAGCTTACAGAATCGAACATCGAACGAATGACGCCGGATAGTATGACAAATCTTTGGCATGGGATCCAGAAGGGAATCAGACTTTTTGACGGAGAAGAGAATACAGGACGAGTACCCGCAGTTATGATACTGACAGATGGATTGCCCAATTACATGTATTTGCTAGACCCTAACTCTCGATAGAGGGGAACGACTAACGCGACTCGTCAGGTGCCCTGCTCAAGGGTATATCCCAAAGATACGCGGCAACTGGGAATCCCTTCCGGCCATGCTTCATACGTTTGGATTTGGTTATGAGATCAGGTCGGGGTTGTTGAAATCCATAGCAGAGATCGGGGGAGGCAACTACGCGTTCATCCCTGACGCCGGCATGATTGTACGTGAACCAAGCATGCTTGCGTGGCATCAGCTAATGAAACGAAGGGGACAGTATTCGTGCACGCGGTCGCGCATCTTCAAACGACGTACGCTACAAATTGTATACTTCAAGTAGCCGTTCCAAAGGGTGTTCATTTAAAAACAACAGCTGGCAAAACTATTGAACAGCAAGAGCGAGACGCGGTAGACTACGGTACGCTTACCATCCGCCTTGGGAATCTGCAGTATGGCCAGTCTCGAGATATATATCTCGAAAATGTTGATAGCAAGGGTGCCAAAGCCACATTCGACAGGGGCACCTGCGTCACTGCAACACTTAGATTCTCGCAGATGAGAAACGTGGAATTCAGCAGCTTCGATGCTGAGGACGTGTTACAAGTATCCGACCTTCCAGAGCACACAATCGCCTACCACCAGAGTAGATCAATGATATGTGACTTCCTATTGTCCTTCTTCCAGCTCCAGACCGACGGGGAATATGAGACTCGAAGGGCGATCAACCCAAAACGTCACCAGGCGGACTTCATGTACCTGCTAGATAACATTCCAGCTAGGCTATTCGATGACGAGTACAACAAATCTTTGATGGAGGACCTCGTAGGAAATGCACCTTCCGGGCAAGTGAGTCTGGCTCTATCTAGCGAGGATTATTTCAACCGATGGGGATGCCATTACTTCTTCAGCTTGTGGAATGCGCACGCGAAGCAACTGTAAGTCTTATGGTCTATACCTCGCCTTTCAGCCATTACCAGCATATTATGATAGCTAACTTTACGATCTTCTAGATGTAACTCATTCAAGGACCCTGGCCCCTTAATGTACAACCGGAACCCCTTTTTCGCCAACTGCAGAGACGCTCTCGACAGATCTTTCGACTACCTTCCGCCGCCAAAACCATCATGTCCTAGCATTGCTACTACGAGTTATATCACGATGTCGCGCCTGAACACACGAAGCGGGCCTTGCTTTATAGGATCCAGTGAGGTTGTACTAGCTAGTGGCCAAAAGGTGCCCATCCGCAAACTGCGGCGGGGCTCGCGTGTACACACGCCAGCTGGAGGCAGGCGCGTCGCAGCTGTGTTAAAGACAATCGTACACGGAGCCGTGATGTGCAAGATTGGCGGCCTCATTGTCACACCGTGGCACCCGATCCGGATCGACCATGGAGGAAAGGAGCCTGAATGGAGCTTCCCTGCTGACGTCGTCCTTGCATCGGAACATCCCCAGATCGTACTTTACTCCGGGCCCATCTACTCTATACTTCTGCAGGCAGACCGGAACGTGGATGCCCATGTCCTGAATGTGGGCGGTGTTTGGGCGGTTGCGCTGGGCCACGGCGTGGTTCGAGGAAGTGATGCCCGTGCTCACAGGTTCTTGGGAAACTATAGGAAGGTGGCAAGAGCTATTGCAAGGTTACAGCCGGGGAAGGATGGTGTTGCTCTGTCCCGTGGAGTGAAACGACGGGGKGGAGATGGTCTGGTTTGCGGCTTCAAGAAATACGTATCATCACATTACTTGGGAGAGGCAAAGGAATGCAATATTTGTTGAAGCCTGACTTTAGCGGATTATTGTATTAACGCCCGGCTGATCCACGTATCTCGAGAGAGAACCTAATCTTGGAATACTCTCTCCGGCTCGGCATTGTTCCGTACAGAAGATACCTAGCTGGAGTGGTGCGGTAACGAACCCTTACCTAGAGTCCTTACCCAGGTAACTACCTACCCAAGTTAGGAAGGCTACCTCGGTAATACACGAATTTCCAAAGCAGACGTTAAGGGGAACAAGCGTTACGTAATTTTAGTTGCATACGTTAGAACACCTAACGTAGTTCGAACCGTAACTTTGCCCCTTGCTGTTGTGGATAGCATATAAGACGCAGTAGTCCTGAATGCTTGAAGTCATCCAGATCGTTTGGCTGATTTGGATTTTAAGGCTAAGTGCTGTAGACATTGTGATCATAACCAGGAGCTGGTATATTCAAATGATTTCCTAACTATTAAGTATCTGAGCTAACCCATAATCTGTTTGGGGTGCGATATAAGGCTGGAAGCTGCTTTTATAGGTTGCCATGAGGTGATCTTTGACTTGAAGGAGTGGATCTTCCAAGCCCCTGATTTTCCGTGGTAGGTCAAAGGAGGTACAAGTTCTTGGTCTCTCTGATACATTAGGTGCCACTAGGTACCTGTATTGTGAGGTATGTACCTAAGGTATGAGGTAGCCTAAATGAGGGTTTTCATTCTTCCTTCACCCGGCAGGCATTGTCTACCGCGTCGGGAAGGCGCCGAATCTCTCTTCACTTGCTAACAGGCGTCGTTTCTGCACACACCCAGAATGGGGTTCCACACATGTGCACTTGAGGTGTAAAGGATTTCGTCCTGAGCAACCGCCCACAAATAATTTCGCCTGTCATATTTTCGCCCGACATTTCAATCCCTTTCGTCACGTCGCCACAACCCGATGCGGATGATTCCCGTGCAGGATGATTACCCGATATGCACTCGAGAGGAGCTCAAGGATTTCGAATGGAAGAGAGAGCGGTATGACAAGAGACGAAGAAGATGGTCGGCATACCAAACGTATGCCCGAGACTTTAGGGAGAATGGCCGGACTCAGGATGCAGAAATGCTGGAAGATTGGAACCTGGAGGGCGTTCAACACAGTGAAGATATGGACAATTAACCTCCTAGTCGTCTTTGGGTTTTCCGTTCCATTGGAAGGCTATTTGCCGCATAAGAAACTAGGAGTATTAGCAGAGGTGTTCGCAAGGAGGAGAAATAGATTGCTTTGCGTTAATATCAATCAAATGGCCAAGATAACATGACCCTATCTGGATACGTTACCAGCCCCTTCAGTTCAGTTCAGAATCTCGGAATCATTGACTACATGTAGGGTACTGTGTAAGGAAGCCTGTTGGCTTCCCCGAGTGCTCACTTTACGTTGCAAGGGATCTGATGGCATCAAGTAGCTCTTGCGAGTTGTCAATTTTGCTCACTCAGACCCCTAAGTGAGTTGAAGACTACTGTAGCGACAATGATACCGATTCATGGAGTATCGAGGTATTGTTCATGGAGATACGTAGGTGCCTATCCTGTCAGATGAAGATGAATTCGGGTCGAAGACTAAACCGAAGAACCAGAACCTTAGGTAATCCAAGGAGCCGGATATAAGTAGTTCCGGACTTCCGTTGGCCTTTGCCTTTATTACGTAATCACGCTTGGATCGCATTGCCGATCGCGATCTCCACAACCACAACCATAACCACAACAACAACAACATCGCTGAATTATATCTAGGAATCACAACCTGAGTTTTGATAGATTCGTTCGAACCTCACTTCAAGGGTCTTTCCCGTCGATTCAACCTCTTCTCCGTCAATTAATGAGGAATATGGTCTTCTATCATTGCTAAACTAAGCTATTATGCCCGCAATAAGCTCGCTCTTGGTTGTTACCAGCGCGCTGAGTTCAGACAGCGATGGGCTCTGGAGGATGTCGGACGCCGACACCTTAGCATTGATACTACTCACGAGCCAATTGCGAAGATCAACCGCGACTAGTGAATCAACACCGTAGCGCGTCAGCGGCACACTAGCATCGATCTCACCCCTTTCAATGTTGAAAATGGCCGCCGTTTTTTCCGCCACCGCATCCACAATCAGCCTTGTGGCCTCGGGGAGTGTGATGGTCGTCTTGCCTGCTGCTGCATGGATCAGCTCCGCCATGCTGTCCTTCACCCCTGCGTCGGCAACAGTGGCGGCTGTCTGGCCAGTCACAGATCCTTGGGTCGCTAGCCGTAGTGTCCCGAAACGCGGGTCGCGTTTGGTAGGAGAGCCGTTAGGGATCGTGTCGTATCTGGCTAGGCCTAAGATGGCCTGGCTATCAGAAGGATTAGGACGCAGAGGGTTGTGGATTGCGTCTTCAAGCAAGTCTAATAGACGGTCGAGAGGCATTGAAACAGATCCGAGATTTTCGATATGTGACGGTGCGCCTTCTTCACGATGTCCCAGCTCGGGTATCCAGCCCACGCCCTTGATGATTGGAAGGTCAAGAGCTACAGCAGCTTGGCCGCTAGCAGTGCGGTGGCGTGCTAGGGCGTCCTGGAATGTGTTACCTGCAGCGTAATTCGCCTCCGACGTGTGACCAATCAACCCCGCAACCGAAGAGAGCATGATGAAGAAATCAAGCGCTGGTAGGTGCGTGTGTAAGTTGAAGCTACTATCAACTTTGGCTTTGATTACACGCTGCCATTGAGGCCAGGTCATGCGCTCGAGTATCGTGTCCTAGTAACGAGTGAGTTGAGACGCTCGGCAAGCCTTGACAATTCGTCACTTACGTCTAGCACCATGGATGCATTGATCACCCCCTGGATAGGTGGCATTATACCGGAGCATTCCGTCAAGAGCTTCACGAGTTTCTTCTCGTCTGCGATATCACAAGAACGTATGTGCAGACTGCAGTCTGCTGCTTTGGCTATTGTGTCCAGTTCAGCCGCTTTAGGATGCGTTTCAGCGTTTCGGGACACAACAAGCAAGTTCTTCGCGCCTTCGCCAATCAACCACGAAACAATTGCCGAGCCAACTCGTCCCATACCGCCTGAAATCAGGTATGTGGCATTATGGCTGAGTGGGAGGGGATTAGAAATCTCCTATTGTTGCGGTTAATTTCCAAATTTGGACCTATGCTACAATGCATGGAGACTTACCAGTATGCTGAAGACAGGGTAAAATCTAGGCACATAACGTGCCGAGTCCTTTACTGCGTACTCGGAATCTAAATTTGAAGAGTCGCTGTTATAATCGAAGTTCTGCTGGATAACGTCGATGATATGCATTATCTTGTCGCTCGTCCAGAGACTTTCGTCAGGACTTGGAGAAAAGTCGAGATGGACGCATCTCTTGTTCGGGTCTTCTTGTCGCAGCACCCTTAGGAGACCCTGTGTTTCTGCATGGAATAACTGTTCTGCGTCAATGGCGCCACCGCAGCTGAGCCAGAGAAGACCTCGGCTATTGATAAGGAGGTTTCGGAGCCCGTCGAAGGCGGCTTGGTCCATACCGTGCACGAATGGACTGCCCATTTCAGCCATGAAAATTACTAATTTACCMCCCCACGCCCGAACATCGTATAGGTTTTCCACGACGGGCATTATACCAGTTGTTTTATTGATTCCCTCGCTGAGTTCTTGCAGCCATGGTTGAGGTGGGCAGATTCCTGCGTGGACGAGGGAAACAGACATCGGAAATGCCGGCCTTGTCGGAGCACTTGACAGGATAAGACTTGTGCATTGGAACTCAGGATCTTCACAGTCGCCAATTTCGAAGTCGATACCGGTGAAACCTGTCTCGCGCAGGACCTTGTCCCACGTCTTAAGCGAAGCATTGGGACTTGTTTTCCTGTCCTCCTCTTCTGCGAGCCACCATCCTTCAAACGTCCCGAAAATGATCTGCATGTCGAGACGATCCTGTGTTGTCTCAATTAGTACAAGCTTGCCTCCTGGTTTAAGCAGTTTCCGGACGTTCATCATAGTCCTATGAAGAGATTTAGTGGCGTGGAGGCAGAGGGAGCTAACGATAATATCATAGCTTCCAGGAGTAAAAGACTGGTGTAGCGGATCAGACTCGATATTAAGGGGCTTGAAATCCATCAAATCGACCCACGGTGCCAGCTTCTTCCTTGCTGCTTCAAAGAAGCCTGAGGAGACATCTGTAAACGTATAGTGGCCGAGCACAGATCCGGAGCCATCCCCTCCTCTGGCACCGAAGGCCTCGAGGACAATCTTAGTAGCTCCCCCGGTGCCTGCTCCAATCTCCAAGACGTTTGCCCCGGGTCGCTTCACCGCAAGAAGCTCTGCCACTTTGGCAAGATGTTTGTAGGTCCGGTCTTGGAGTTTGGGGTAATCTATATAATACTTGTTCAACAGACCTCCCTCCATCATTAGCTCGAGTGGTGTGATCTCGCCTCGCAGAATTCTAGGAAGCTGCTGTCCCACGCGGACAATAAGCTGTCCTGTGGCACCACCGTTGGTATTCATCTCGTCGGCAAGCATCTGCTTGGCGGCCCGGCTCGCGTTTGCCCATGTCCGACTACGGGGTGCCAAATCTCCGCTCGTTCCGAGGACGACTACTTGCTTCATCCAATTGTACATGGCCTTGAGGTGCCATTCCCAGCTTTCCATCTTCTGGTTGACGCTTTCCAGCTCGCGAACAGCGTCGTGGATAAAGTTATAGGAGAGTCGCAGTATTTTTTTCTCAAAGTCTCTGTCTTGATCCCCCAGCGTAATTCGGATCGACTCATGGAAGGCCGTCGGCACACGCGACCAGATATCAAGCTCCCAATCCATTCTAGACCTTATTGGCGGCGTATGGGAGCACTGTTCATTGCCACCAGTACGGGTTGCAGCTTGGGCAGAAAGGTTTCTTATCTGAAGAACTGGTGTGGCCTCCTCCCCTCCGTGGTTTACAACCACGACGTCAGAGTTGAGGTGCCGCCTATCGGACTTAACAACCTCGGCCAGGGCTCGCAGTTTTTCACCACGTTGCCTGTGAAGTCCGCGCCCAATAAATATTGTCCCGATAGAATGTGCAGAGATTGTGCAGTCTTGCCTTGCTTTTTGGGCTAGCCCACTCATCGTACCCTGGATAATTGACTCCAGGGTGGTTGGGTGAACGAGATAGTCGTAAGTCCCACCAATTGTAACCTCCGTGAGTATCCTATTTCCCGATGTTTCAATGTCGGTCACGTTTCTGAAAGTCTTCCCTTGATAAGTTCCCAATTCGCTCAAGCGTTTATAGAATGTGTTGACATCGACCTTCGTATAATTCAGTCCTGAAGATGCGAAAGAGTCAAGGCGCAAATCGGACTTGGGTATTTTATTGTGCTCCGCTGCGATGCAGCCTTTGCAATTCTCAATCCATTCAGTCTCTGTGCTTAGTGAAGAGAGAGAAAACTCATACGAGCCATCACCAAGAGGGCGCATGACGAACTGTGTCTTAACACCTTCAGAAGAGCAGGGAATAATCAGGTCTGCACCAAATTCTATGTTTTGAAGCCTGAAGCCGTGTACGGTGCCGTGTGACTTCGTGAGAAGACGAACTGCCTCAACCGCCATGCAAATGTAGCCCGCGGGGGGCAGCGCAATATTGGAGTCGACTCTGTAGTCCTCTAACCATGGCACGTCGGCTGAGCGCAAGAGATTTCGCCACGTTGGAGTAGGTCCACCTCCTGGGAGGAGACTGCCTAGGAGTTCATGGGGCGCGAATCTACCCTGGCGGATTTCTCTACTGATCCTTGACTCTGTCCAGTATCGTCTTTTATGGTTCCATGAATACGTGGGTAGATCGTGTAGGAAAGCGTGGTAGCCGCCGGTCGGGAAATTGACGCCTGAGATAGAGACGGGGTATCCCCGAGTGAGAAGGTCACAAGCAAGGCTTTGCATGGTCTCCACTGCATCGACTGACCTTTGCAGACATGATGCATACGGAATTTCACGTCCCTTCAAGATTTGTCGAATTGGACCCGACAGCGTGCTGTGAGCCCCAACCTCGACAATCATGTCTACCTCTGCGGTTTCGTTCTCCCCGAAACACATATTCTCGAATGCTTGACTGAAGAGGACGGGGCTTGTTAAGTTGCGTACCCAGTGGTCTGGAGTGAAGTCTGCTGGCGAAGAGACAATCTCGCCCGTCACGGGAGAAGCGAATCGTATGTTGGTGTCTACCTGAATACTTCGCTTAAGAGGTAGTATGCCTCTCAGGCTTCCTAGGTAATCTTTTGCAATACACTGCATATGATGAGAGTGGTAGGCAAGGGGAACTTTGAGCTTCCTTGCGAAGATCCCGTCTGCCCGTAAAGAGGCTGCAATTTCGTCGATCGCTTGAAGGTCTCCAGACAGGGTTACGCTTCCCGGCGAATTTATGCACGCAACTACTGCGCGACCGCTGCTGGTGCTAGCAATGTACTTTGCCGCCTCTTCAGCACCTACTCCGGCAGCCATCATACTACCGGACAGGGCAGAAAGATCACTGTTCCGAAGAGCCAGTTCACCACGGTAATATGCCACACCTAAGGCTTCTTCAAATGACAGAGCGCCCACGACGTAAGCGGCCGCGATTTCTCCACTGGAATGGCTCGTTACCGCCGACGGTACAATCCCCCAGGATCTCAGAAGATCGACCAAGCACAGCTGAAGCGCGACTGTGATTGGTTGGCTCAAATTGACCTCTGACACCCGCGTTGAGTCTGCGTCTCTAAGAAGTTCTTCTACAGAAATATTAGGAACCTACTAGGTAGCCGGCGAAACATTTGGGAGGAGGCTTTACGAACCGAGCAAGGACCATGTTGCCCCATAGCCTTTCAAAATCTCGTCGGCTTTCTTGATAGCCGAGTCAAAGATGGGATATGCCTTCAGTTCTCGTCCCATTGCATGCCATTGAGCTCCCTGGCCGTTGAACACGAAGCCGAGCCGAGGTCGCCTGCCCGTGGCGTGTGAGGCATTAGCTGAAATTTGGTCTAGGCGATTGGCCAGTTCGTGCACGTTCTCAGCTCGTACAGCCGCCACAGCTGGCAGTCGGGATCGCCGTTCGGATAAGGTATATGCCAGATCACCGAGACGATCGTCGTTTAACGAGCTGCGGACGTAAGCGGCGAGACCTGTGACCCTATTCTTCAAAGCCGCCGAGTCTTTCGCACTGACAACATAGATACGATGCGTCCGAACACTGCCGTTACTGATCCCATTGGCCCCGTTAGGTCTCCCGCCGACTTCGGGAACTCCTTCTAATATGACATGCACATTTGTCCCGCCGTACCCAAAGTTGTTGATTGAAGCCCGAAGCGGCTTGTCACGAGGCCACGGCGTAAGAACAGTAGGCACCTCAGAGAATGTTAGTATATCCAGTAATTAGTTGGAAGGTTTACAATACTGACTTTTAAATTCCACTCTTTCAGGGGAATCTTAGGATTCGGGGTCTTGTAATTTAAATTGGGCGGAACTTGTCGGTTCTTCATAGCCCAAATCGCCTTAATGATCCCTGCGAGACCGCTCACAGGTTCGCAATGCCCGACGTTTGTCTGTTGTTCGATTAGTAGATGCTCAGACTGCTTCGACGTAGGGAGTCCAATCCCTACTTTGACCGAGCCAACGAGCACGGGATCGTGACGTTTACGACTCTTACCGAAGGTTTTTGCTAGCGCTTCAGCTTCGGCGATGTCTCCGACTTGAGTCCCTGTCATATGGGCTTCGACGTAACCCGTCTCGAAAAGCTCAAGTCCAGCGCGCTTGTAGCACTGTTCTATTAGTCTTATTTGCGCGTGTACGGACGGCGACGTGATCGAAGCCGTCTTACCATCCTGGTTCAAACCAGTCTCCCGGACCAGTGCATGGATTCGGTCTCCATCTCGAATTGCTGTATGGAGAGGTTTTATAATTAGAGTTGCGACGCCCTCTCCGCGGCCGTATCCTTGCGCGCGAGCATCCCATGCATAGCATTTACCATCAGCCCCGGTCATACTATAATACATTTAGTGCTGCTTAATGTTCATGGTCAGAGTAACTCTACCTCAAGCTAGACTTAGCAATGAACAGATCCGGGCTAAGCATCAAGCTACTCGCGCCGATAATGGCCATATCCGATTCGCCCGTGCGAATGCTACGGCAGCCCTGGTGTAGTGCGACTAGACCAGATGAACAACCTGTATCGATGGACATACTCGGCCCATACAGGTCGTAGAAATATGATATGCGGTTGGAAAGCATAGCTGTGCCGTTCCCAGTGAGGAAGGCGGCTGGTAGAGACTCCGGGTCTCGAGCCTGGAGTTCGTGGTAATCTTTCCCGTAACATCCTGAGAAAACTGACGTATTCGATCCAGCCAACTTGTCTAATGGGATGCCAGCTTTTAGATCACGTTAGAATCACGACTATCGAGTCTATTGGTAGCCTAGGAATGCCTCATACCGTCTTCTACTGCTTCGTACACAGATTCCAACAATAATCGGATCTGAGGATCCATTGCCTGGATTCAATCAGTTTCAAATGTTTGTATATTTGGTTCGAAAGTTGATTACACTAGCCACGTCGGCAGAGAGGTTGAAGAATGCAGCATCGAATAATGCGATGTCGCCTTCGAGGAAGTATCCTCCTAAGGCGTGGTTCTACCGAGTCTCAATTAGCCATCTATTTCCTCCCTCTTCGATATTCAATGACGTTAACTCACTCGACCCTTTCTCCCCTTTTCTGGATGATAGAAAGATTTTGCGTCGAAACGATCCGCGGGAATAGGAGACCAACCCCCTTTTCCGGAGGCACACAGCTCCCACAGCTTTGACGGAGTGCTGGCACCTCCTGCAAACCTACTGCTTATACCGATTATAGCAATGGGCTCAGATGGAGATGCATTCTGAGCCTTCCCTTTATTGCCGTTGGGAAGGGGCGCGGCGTGGACACCGTTAGAAAACGAATATTGAGCCATGTCAAATGAGTTGATGCTTTGGAAATATTTGGACACAATTTTGCTAATGAGCTATATGTCGCGATTTTATTCAGGTTTTGAAGTAATTGGAAATCTATCGACCTCGCCCCTAGAGCACCCCCTGAGATACCTGGTACCATGATGCTCTCAACTCGGCCCGCATCGCATCATGCCGAAACGTTTAGAAACGTGTCTGCTGCATCTGCATTGGGCTGAAGTTAACCATCTTCAGTCAGCCTAAGTACTAGGAGGTAGATACGCGGTGTAAACTCAGCTCAGTCTTGATTAACCGACTTAAATCTAGGAGTAAGGCGGCAATCTAAGTCTTTCCACTGTCTTACCGGCTTATTGTGGTGAATGGTGGGAGCGCTTAGTCAGAATTCAACTCGGCTTCCACGTAGTAATGACTCTGATGTGAGATAATGCAATCTTCGCGTGATTCCTGACTCGGATCCTTATCTCGACAACGAGACGGGTCAGATCAACAGATGCTGCGCCATACACATGAACCTCGCTTATTCCTCCTGACTACGGCTCTTATCAATCCCTCCGGGGGCCCGAAAGGATTTATGCGAGGTAACCGAGTAAGACCCGGCTGTCGCCTGCGGGACGGGGTGGGAAGGCCCCTATCGCTACCTTCGCGCTGCATTTGCTACATCGGATTAAATTTTAGTCGAGGCATAAATCTACTGGACCCGAATAGTCTAGTGACACATTGCCAAGGCTTAGAAAGTCCGTAGGGAGATGCGATATCATATACAGTTCTACAGATTGCCACGGAGCGGTTGTGTAGACTATGCCTGGTACCTAATGGTGACATTGGTTCGGATTTTCAAATTATATGGTAATAATACATGCATTGTTGCTTTCTTGGCTTCAACTAATTTGCTGTGTACTATTTACTTACTGGCTGCTAGCCATTTACCTAAGATACTTAGGTCAGAGTTGACATTGTCCTCTTAGAGCGGTAAACAGAATTTCCCAAATTCTTCGTCTCCCAATAAAATTTCCATCTCGTCATCGAAAAGACTTATGTTAAGCTCAACTCCGCCGTGCCTCTTACGGGGCATAATGAATGCAACGCGGACAAAGTCGTTGTAGGGTCCCATAGAAATGCGTAACTCTTCAGCGTGACCTCCATTTGCGAATCCAACATCCCCAAAGCATATATCACCAATAGGAAAGAGTAGGTTGTTGGTAATAAACAGATCGGCGCCATCCACGCCTTTAAACCGTTGTCGCACAAGGTTGTAGTCTGGGACATCCCGCATTACGGCGAAAGCATCGTGCATAACCTGTGTATTAACTCGACCCGCTACACTTCGGATTACCTGAGCCACGAGGCCCAGAGGCGTGGAGTTGGCCGTTAAGTCCGTAAGTGGTAGAGTCGCATGGTTGAAGAAGCAACAACTCCCAATATAGCTAGGTGGCACGGATTCCGAGAATTCCGCTCGCGCCTCGACAGGCATCTCGAGCACAGAGTCACTTGGAAGAGTATTACCAGCAGCGGACTTGCGCGCTTTAAGTAGACAGCGCCATAATAGCGCGCTTATAGCGTCGCCGCTGGAAAGGATTCCCGGCCCCGTCTCCTTCTCACACTCTCGTTGCAGAGCCACCAGATTGGTGCGGGACATGTAGAACATGTGTTGCTTCATGACCTTCGGAGGCGGTATCGTGATGATTTCTTTCAGGGGCTCAAACCCAATGCCAACTAAACCTTGCGTCCATGAATCGGCTTGCGTTGGTGGATGGGCTATTCCTTTCTGAGCCCAGAGGCGATCAAGAAGAGTACGGTCAGAGCTCTCGGCTGGGATCTGTTCTTGATCAACATCCCCGCCGTGTAAACCCCTATAGTTTTGGGCCCACACTTTCATGACCGTGATCATACCCGGACCGTCCAAAGCTGCATGACAATTTGATACAGCTAGGATGCAGCATCCAGGAAGGAAGTTCGCCTGGGATATGAAGAGATCGGCACCAATGTCTATGTCGCCTAGAATCGGCGTTGACAGCAAATTCTCGTGTGCAAAGGCGTCGATAGGGAATCCATCCTCCTTGAGGTCCTCGTAGTTCCATTCCGTTAGCAGTTCCTTGAAGCGTAGCTGGTGTGGCCGCAGTCCGTCTGCGTCAACGGGCCGGTAACGTATCTCTCGCTGACCGGGCCTCCATCCAGAAGCAGCCGGATTCTGACGATGCACCTTACCACTGAGCCAGGGCAGTTGAGTAAATGTCTTGTGTAGAGCTTCGCGGAGGCCGCTGAAGATTGTAGTAGTACTGGCGTTAGGCTTTAGAGGAAAGTAGAAAAAGAGCTTAACATAATTCGTTGGATGAAGGTGATCTAGGGGAGTCAATGTCACGTGGATCTGTTCCGACGCCATTTTGCCAAGTGTTGCCTAAAGTCTGTCTCAGATATTGATAACATCGCCAGGAGAGGGTCCCTCCCTGCATAAATTCAACAAAATTTCAAGATTCCCATGTCACGCCACCACAATGTAATGGACCAGCTCAACGCAGGATACCATACCACGCCGAGAACTCAACTTGAGTCAACTCCGTTTTTCAACGTGCCGGAGTTAGGAACTATTTTGCCAATTATGCTGCATAGCATGCAGGCACAACACAGCCTCTTGCAACTCGAAAAGGGGGTGTAAGCTTACTACCGGTATGTTAGCTAGGAGGTACGTAAGGCGGGCAGTTTTTATCCCTTTTCTCCATCTTGTTAATTGAGTAAACGTCGTGTAGCGTTTTAATCGGGTTTCTGAGGCCTGAAAAGCTCAAGGTTAGAGTCGTGGCAAGCAATCCTTCGTGCGGCACTCTCGTCATACACGCCGCCAGTTAACGTACGATTCATTGGAATCAGCAGCACCTGACAATAGCGGAGTGTCGCAGTTATGTCAGTCAACCAGGTTGTGTAAACAACTTGATCCCATTGAGGAAGTTTTGTAGAACCTACGAGCATGAAAGGATTACATGTAAGTGTTGAAGTAAACTTTTCTATCTATCTCCTGTTATTGCACGCACGGAGATTCTTCAAGTAACCTGAGTTCTCTAGGCTGATATGTTAAACAAGCGCAAGAATAAGATTCTGATTCCAAGTCACGCTCTGAATGCTAGTAGCTCATGGATGCTTAGAAGCTCTTCATCCCAAAACAGTTTCTTTCTTTCGTAATTTCACGGCTTGGTATGCCAGACATATGAGCTTAGATCTTGCGGGCGTGTTGGGTGGAGGCTAAAAGTAAATCTAGTTTACACTATTCTACATATGAATAGAGTCAAATATATCGCAATAACGCGAGGAGCCATCGTTTCTAAAACCATGGGTATCAATCTTCATTTGGGAGCTGGCCGCGAATTAATATCGATTAAGTATATGGATATATAATATGTTATGTGTTCTCTAATAAGATATGATGTCACTCTGGCATTTCTGCAACTCGAGTACCGCAGGCAGTAATTGATATAATACACTCGGGCTGAGGAAATAGCCCCCAAGTATACCACTCTGGTTATGTTCGTGGTAATCGGCAAAGCGGATATCAGAAAAGACCTTTCAAGTCTTGACTTGGACATTCTTACTCATAGCTCGAACCTTGTGGCCATAACGGTAAAGTAAGAATGGTACAGGTGCCATAAGGGCCATGAGTGTACCCAAAAGGGTCAGCGTGAAGTGAGGGCCCAGCCGATTGTACATCGGAATCGAGGCAGGGAGTAGCGCCCCAGCGATAATGTAGCGGCTGAAGGTCATAAAGGTAAGAGCTGACGCGGAATATATCGTGTAGATGAAGCAAATGTATAGATAGGTTGTACTGAAGACGGTAACGAAACCGTAGCCGAAGACAAATGAGCCGATGATCGGAGACCAGATGCTAATGTGCGGCTGGACGCCCGTCAGCGAAAAGTTTCAAGTGTAGGGAAAACGGGGTAATGAGACTTACATAGCAGGTCCAGCCCATCCAGAACAGTGAGATTGGTAGAAGAATCGAGCCGCCCATCATAGCCCAATACATACATACCTCCGGCTGCAGAGGTTCCCCCCTGGCTGCGGCATTTGCAGCAGCCTTCTTAGTCCAACCGTAGACGATCGGAATGAGCGGTAGGGCGATGCTGTCTCCAACAAGCATGGCAACCCAGAGAACGTAGGTAAGGGACTTGGAGATGCCATATGTCTGCGTAAATATGTATGGATAGCCGTTTAAGAATGTAAACAAGACTATGTAAAGGATGATGAGGTAAAATGAGAAGATCAGGATAATCGGTTCCGTATAGGTCATTTGAAATGGACGGTAAACGGAGACTAGTAGGCGGCGGCCGAGCGTGGTGGCGGATGCGTGTACATCAACCTGATAGCGATTGTCGCCAGTGAGTTCTCGTAAATGATGGGCTTTCCATTCTAACAGCAATGGTCCGTACGTCTCTGGCTGGAAGAGGATAATCACAACCAACACAGCGGCAGAGATTAACAATGCAATCCAGTCAGCCCAGCGAAAGCCGACGCCTGGCAGATAAGCGCCGATGACCGGACCCAGGAATGGTGCAGCGTATGAAGATATTGTTGTGAATGGCAGGGCGAACGTAAATTCCAGTGGCCCCCAAATATCGGCAATTGTACCACCAGCACAAGTCAACGGTGTCGAGCCGAAGAAGGCCGTCAGAAACCGGAATACAAGCGCAGCTCCAAAATTGGGTGCTAAGGCTTTGGCCATAATAAATATTATAAATACCACCATGGTGCTAAGGTAGATAGCGTTGCGTCCCAGCGTTTCGGAGAAGGGCCCAGCGAACAACGACCCTGTTCCCAGGCCGAGTAGATACATACCGGTCGTCATAGAGCCGGCAATGGGACCAACCCCATAGTATTCGTTGAACTGGTCAGACACCGGGGCGTCAATGGACGATGGGATGCTGACAGCCATACCAATCAGACAAACTGCCACAGTACACCACCATTTTTGCGCCAGGCTCCAGTTATGCGGCTCTAGTGGGTCGTTCTCTTTCCACCCTACTATGTATGTGACAGTTCCGTCGTGCTCTGCCGGCCTTGATACAGTGACTCCAGCAACTAAAGGCAATGGCTTTTCTCTGTTTTGGTTCTGGGTGGGCTCGGCTTTAGATTCAGCTCTAGATTCAGCTTCAGGGGTAGAAGTACCCGTCGAGTCGGGCGAAGAACTATTAGCCTGGGCTCTCGCGAGGTCCTCTCTCACTGCTTCCCTTAGGCGACGATATTGACGGAATGACTGCATTTTAGTTAACGGCGTGGAGTAAACCAGTCACTCGGGACTCGTGGTGTTGACGCCAAAGACAACAGAGACCACGGGGGTGAGACCGACCGCGACAAGCTCATGAAATACCGGTACATCATGGCTCTGGGATATGAAAAGTGCTTTGAAAAGTTTTATTAAATTTGTCAGCTCACAAGATAACCATTGGCCCAACACGGGAGTAGTACGATGATTCTTAAGGGGACCATTTTCCTAGTCCGGCGGTTTGTATTAATAATCCCGCAGAAGCCTGGATGGTGTCGGTTACACAAAGACGAAAGTGGCAAACGGTGTCCCGGGATCGTGTTACCGGATCGTGCCGTATTACATGATTGTCTGGGTATATTTTTTGCCGCCAAACAAGGCTCCAATATCTGGTGAGGCTGTGCCCATCCCGTCCGGCCTCGGATACAACCCTCTTAGCCTGAGACCACTGTTGAATAGGATCTGTTCACCACATGACGTGGCTACTCACCGTTTGTTGCACGATATGTGTAATGCGGCTGAATTGTTCTCCTGGCTTGTAGGTATTGGTGTTGATGCGATGAGCGGCCCGAGGATTTGATTGAGGAGGGTCTTACCTATATTCACTCATCCCGCAAGCTCTTTAAGAGGTACCTAGGTATTGACGTCGAATACGTGGAAGTGAAGTCCGGAGAGTTCGTTGATAAAGGCATCAATTACGCGATCCCCAGCAACATAGTTGCAAGTTTCACATGTTAATGGCTGGTATTCCATCTTTTCTACCTACCTAGATAGCTTCAGAGATTAGTATCTGACTGTCAGATTAAAATATTACAGAAGACTTGGCTATGCCGGCATTGGGTACCCAAGAGTTAAATCCTAGACTCGTCGCGATTCGCCTATCTCCTTGCATAACGAATGTGGTCAACATGTCAGCCCATGGTCGGATGTATATTGTGATAGAATTCGCACGTTAGAGGCAACCATAAGCATAAGGCATATGCATGCAGTGAGATTCGCAGCATGTGAAAAAGAAAATCCCTTACAATCCGCCTTTTCGTTTGCAACGTATCGATAACTCTACCGGACCCGAAAAGCGTCGGTGGCGTCTGCGTATAGTCGTATCCGGCAATCTGGTTTAATTACCGCAATTGTGGTACGCTGTAAAAGGTTGGAATTAGATAAAACAAATTAGAAAACCGAGTAGTAAATACCATTGCTTTTAAGCTTAAAATCAAGCATACGTTAGTTTAAAGTTACCTACCTAAAGCTGCTAATATTAGTTGGAGGTTAATCCCTGATTGGCTCGCTAACTAGGACCTCGGCCTGTTCCGGCAAGTGCCTAATTTACTCGGATATACATGTACCTAGGTACATGTGCGCGCACCTTTTGGTACATGTAAGTCTGCATTGAAACACCGTCGGTGATGCGGGCGTCATATGGAACATGCATGGAAGTGCAATCTGGTGTACCCTCGCACAATCTATTACTCCGAGCGAAATCAATGGCATGCCCACCATTTCCTCATATCTGGAATGCTGCTAACTGGAGGATTGTGTTGCACCGACGTCTCAACGTGCCTGAGGCAATAGCTGCATGTCCCAACACTACTACCCTAGTGTGTGCTTGGCCTGCAGGTCAGCGCCAGATACCCACCCAGGTACTTCACCTAGGCCGCCCTTTATCTTCTTACCGTCAAGTCTTAGGGATACATCTATGTGGCCGGGGAAACAATATTGTTGGATAAGGGGCCCGACATATCTCTTATACACCCACACAGGGATTGTGTCTTTTAAGGTTCTGAGTATGACGAATTTGAGCGAGTTGAATATAGCGATCTATATCCAAGCCACGGTCTTCTCGCGACCTACCTGTCTACCCATTAACACTCGAAGACGGGGTAGACATAAGATTTTCGGTGTCGGGATTAGAAGGAATAAGCTACGAGTAGGATAACCAAATTATCGCTTCCGATTCGTCAGAGTGAAGGTGCGAATATGGCGCGTCCTTGCTTTATTTTAACAGGGTAAGCTGTCTCGGCGCGCAAATGATCATATGATTAGAACAATATAAAGGGCATTGCTGTAACCTTATCGCGTGGCCTCTAGAAGGATAGTGGTACAAGGTGGCGCATGAGTAAACCTACCAAACTTATGTGTCAATTACTTGATCTGTATTATCGTCCTACGTATGCGGATATGCAGGGGCCAGCCACAAAGACCTCAATAGTCTCACCAACTGTCAATTCAGGCACTTGGGCGCCTGTCGAGGACGCACGCCTAAAAGATGCAGTTGCTAAATACGGAAAACGATGGATTGTAGTGGCGGGAGCAGTCGGCACCCGTAATGGAGACCAGTGCGCTAAACGATGGAACGAAAACTTGAACCCTGAACTAGATCATAGCCCATGGTCTTCCCAAGAGGTAGGTCCCTCGTCCACCTTGCGACTCCGCCCACACGACACAGCAGAGCAGACTTCTAACCGTCTACATTCAAATAGGAAAACCTTCTTTTGCATCTTGTCGACTTATATGGGCACAATTGGAAATTCATGGCAAGCAGTTTTCTTGAGGGCCGCGCGCCATTGTCACTCAAGAACCGCTATTCACTTCTCATGCGACGCCAGAAGCGCCAGGGGGTCGGCATAAAACAACTTCCCTCGCCAACCAGCACTTCACCAGCATCATCATCTCAGTACCATGGGACCTTTGACATGACCCCCAGTTTCGGTAACAATTTCCCTTTTGAAGAAGTTGACTCTCGCTCTAGTAGTCATTCTCGCAGGTCCTATGGAGAAACTGACGGGGATCTATTAAGTCCTATGAGTAGAACTGGCTCGGTGAGAGAGCTAAATAACATGCTGGGAACGACTATTGGCACACCAGAGACACAGAACGCAACATACCACTTTTCCGTACCCACACTATTTGATAATGCGATACTGGCAGACAGCCACTTCGACTCCCAGAGTGCTGGCCAGGCCGATTGGTGGGATCATAGCCCGTGGCCTGAAGTGGCGGACTTAGATACCGAGCTCCTGGATCCGTCAGATAAGAACGGTGTGAGGCAAGATAGGTTGCCCAGAAATGCTTCTACCTTAATCCACCAAAATGCGGAATTCAGTTGCGCMCCTCACAGCCGAGATCAAGCCCAGACCATGAGGGACGAGGGTAGCGCCAACAAAACAATCCAATATTCTGTATCGTGTCAGAGAGGAAAGCTTAAAACACTAATGTGTCACCTTGTTGACGCTGCCATGTCGGAAACAACTGTTAAGTCGTCCGAGGAGGATGAGGTAACGCTTACTTTACGACTAGAAACCTGATGCCACTTGTGTTTTGGCGCATATTCTACATTATAGTAGGAATTAATTAGGGGTAACCTGGAATTATAGTCGTCATAAGTGTTACCAATTCCCCAAGGTACCTAATACAAGTAAAGGCCCCACGAGGAATAAGGAAATGGATCATCGGGGCTGGATAAGGTGGCCATTGGGTTGGAGTTATAATTTGTTGAAGAGAGAGGTCTAGGTCGAGCCCGATACTAGAGCTATGTATATGTGTTGGATATGCACCATAAGCTCTCATGTCTTACGCTTATCCCTAGCTAATGTATTAGATGCTGATGGATATAACATCATCTTTCCTTCCTGCACTGGCGAGTGCATCAAAGCGATATTTATTTGGCACCTTTCTCGTGGACATGATTATCATCCTAGGAGAATATGATGGAAATATTGATACAATCGAGATTAAGATGTTTCGTATTAAGATTCCAAGAATATTTGACACGTCTACCTCTATCATTCTTCAATCTAAACCTTATTAACAGAAGAGAGAATGTGACCCAGACTAAGAAAAAGAATCCACTACTTCAACAGTCCTGCCTTCTCATTATCGTTTGGCCACCAGATGTTCAGGTTCTTCCTATACCAATCTATCGTAGTCTTCAAGCCATCATTAAAATGAGTTCGCTGCTGCCACCCAAGCTCCTCAAGCTTAGATCCATCGACTCCGTAATCATGATCATTGAAAGGACGATCCGGAGTCCACACTAAATATCGTTGTAAATCGATCTGGGTATCACACTCGAAGAACTCAAGCATACGCATGGCGACCTCGAGATTCGTCACCACAAATGCCGATCCTATGTTATACGCTTCGCCCACAACACCCTTATGGAGTATTGTATCGAATCCGTCGGCTGCGTCAGCACCATAGAGGTATCGCCGTTGGTGCAGACCAGAACCCTGGATGGTAAGCGGCTTGCCTTCTGCTAGAAGCTTGAAAAACCTCGGGATGATCTCTATTATAGTGTCATTAGTATATCACTATCAAATTTAGTAGATTAACTCACTTTCGGGATACTGGCATGGTCCGTAGACGTTGTTGCTCCTGACTATCACGGTCGGGATGTTAAATGACTTGGAATAGGCATGTACGTACACTGTAATCCATGTGTTAGTAAATAGGTACTCGTAGGGCTTCGGACATATCTCATAAGAAATAACTCCTCATACGGCTGGATTTGAAAATTTCAAACCCTAAGACAGGTTCCAAAGCAGGGTAGGAGGAGGAAAGAAGTCTTGATATTACATACTCTCAGCTGCCGCCTTGGAGGCCGAATAGGGGTTTGTAGGTAGAAATTGTTTGTTCTCGTTCGCTAGCTCGTCATTGATCTCGCCGTATACCTCGTCGGTGCTAACGTGAATAAAGCGGTTCACTCCTCCATAATGTCGGACGCAGTCCAGCAAATTCTGCGTGCCAATGACATTGTTCAAAGTGAACGAACTCGGGTCATTAAAGGAGTTCTGAACATGTGAATGAGCCGCGAAGTGCATCACACAGTCGATGTTGTGGTCGGATAAGACTCGGGCTATCGCTTGCGGGTTGGTAAGATCCCCTAGAACAAATTGGAAGTTGGGAAACGGCCTCAAGCAACTGATGTTGGATAGTGAAGAGACTTCGTCTAGCTTATCGAAGCAGACGACATTGTATCCTGGATATTGGACAACTAAATGGCGCGTGACCCAGCCGCCGCTAACAACAAACACCAGTCAGTTATTATACGTAAATGAGAAAATAGAGTGGTGCCTACATAAAGCCGGCACCACCAGTGATCAAGATGTTTTTTATGTCGCTCCGAATTTCGAATCTAGTACTGCCGATGAGATCGAGGCTTTCGTCATCAGTGAAGCTATCGATGGGTACAGAAGTGGATTTCCATTTTGGACTGTCTGGGGGTGTAACCTCAAGGCAAGACACGGAAAATGTTGATTTCTCCATTTTCAAGGATGTCTGTCACAACGATAATTCATGTCTTCATCTTCGACTTGTTATAAAAGTGATAAACTGATATAAGGGGCGATTAGCAACATCCGAAGTTACGCAAACTCTGGTATCACCTAAGGAAGTTATCCAGATTCTCAGATTAGGAGTTAAGGGGGATACTGGCTAAGGGGGATACTGGCTTACTAAGTTGGTAGCCTATCTGCACGTCTAATAGGTTACTTTCCACTCCAACTCTGGATTACTCTGGTCGCGAGTATGCATACAATAGGCAGTCAGCCATATCAAGGTTGAAAATCTTCGTGCGCACCATGATGACGTGATAAACCTGAAGGTAGGGAGATGGGAGGCTTACTCTGGTAGATTTTTCGACGTGCGATATATTCCAACAGAGCCATAGATCCATAATTCAGTAACATGTAAGACTGGAAAGACAGCTACATAACTATCGAGCAACGACTGTTCATAAAAAGGAATAGAGGAAACATAGGCATTAAGACTCATCTCGAATTGGCCATCGACTTAAATAATCGTCCGTGAAACATACCTGGTACCTGGGATCTAAGGGAGTCTATACGTCTACGTACTACAGCAGTCAAGAGAGAGAGAACAAATATTATCTAGCTATTCGCGAATATTTGCTGGTATAATGGCTGTCGACACTTCGCCTCGTATGTTCTTGATATTTGGTACGTTCAATACGCATTTTTACCCGTACCCCTTAGGATATGTGCGACTTATCCACAAGCATAGGTAATGGTTGGATCGCAACGCAAATCAAGGACCTGCTTTTAGCGTCCGGTAAGACCGTCATCACGACTCTCGTTAGGACCGAGAATCGCGAGCAGGTATTAAGGTAATTGTGCGCTTTCTCTGTGTTGTCATACATGGGGCGGCTGGATATAGCTGTCTTTCATTTCGTTGTAAACACTACTCATTTCGTATCTACCTCTGGGTACCTAGAGACATACTAACTCGGAAATAGCGAGCTCAAGAGCCACAGCCCAACCAATGTCATCAACTGCGCCGGTGCGCGTGGAACACCCAATGTCGATTGGTGTGAGGATCACAAAGTTGAGACTGTGAGGTCCAATATTCTGGGTGTGCTCAACTTGGTCGATTGTTGTTACCAGCTCGGAATTCATGTCACCCACATTGGATCGGCTTKTATTTTCGACCGAGAGCCCACCCCTGTACCGAAAACCCCTTTCTTCACCGAGGAAGACGAGCCCTTCTACGAGGGATCATGGTACTCTAGGTCGAGGCTACTGAGCGAGAAGGTATGGGTTGCCCTTCAACGATGCGTATCTTAGTTAAAGACTGAGGCACAATGTATCGTTGACTAACAGTGATTCAGACTATCAGCCACTACCCGAATGTCTTGGTTTTGCGTATTCGTGTACCAATTGCCGCCGACTTGCACCCTGGCAATCTCCTCACACGGCTTCTTAAATACGATAAAGTAAACAGCTTGCTTGCAGTATGTGAATGATCTCCCCTTTACTATCCTATTTCATTCTCTTGTTAATAACTGACTTGGCTGTTTTAGTCTGGCAGCGTTCTACCTAGCCTCCTTCCGGGCGCTATTCTGCTGGCTGAAAATGGAGCCACAGGGACCTACAACCTTGTAAGCGAGCCCGGGGCCTGGGAATGCTGGCAATTCAAAGTCGTCTTATTGACAGAAAACTACAGGTTAACCCAAACCCTTTCACGAATAACGATGTGCTGACGTTAGCCAAGAAGCACATCCGGCCTGATTTGACTTGGGAGAATTTTGAGTTCAACGATATGTTGAAAGTCCTTAAGGCACCGCGGTGTAACCCAGTATTCGACCCAACCAAATTGGTCATAAAACTCAAGGAACTTGGATATGAGATCAAAGACAGTCACGAGGCCTTGGAGGACCTCTTCATTGAGATGAAGGCTAAGGGATACTGAGAACTACCTCCTTGCAGATCAGCAGTATCTCCACGCGAGTGGAAATAGTATTATGGGTGATCATTCTGCGCTTATAGACATAGATTAAGTATAGGTGGGTAGGTACGATAGAATTTTCAGCTTAAGAAACATACTTACATATCTTCAAGACCATCATTAATCCATACATCGCATATTCAGGTCTTTCAACTGTGTTACATTCTCGCATGGATACTAAGTTTATGACAACATCGTCGATACGAGAATTCACGGTAGCCCCTAAGCCGACCCTTAATAAGGTACCTAGGTACGTATGTACCATTAAATGCGATCAATGTACACATTAACTTACATGTATACATACCTAGGTAGGTACCTAAGGTAGGGGGTACCTAATACCTGATACATCAGCTACGTGCTTCTGTCTCTTCCAATATCACCTTAGGGGAATGGTCCTGCTGTGCCGTACGGTTTGAAAAGGAAAGATCTTGTTGTATTCACCAGCTTCGAAGAACTGATTGAATGTAGGCCTAAGTTCTAGGAGCTGGCAGGTGCATTTAGCAAGTGCAAGTGGACCTGCAACGGTAACTCTTGCCAATACCTATACTCCTTCTAGGAAAGAGCGACTGGCAATAACTACCTCCTACCCTACCCACCCAGAACTATACTTCACAGGAAGTTACCATCTTGAATTACAACCTAACATACCTGTGTAGACTACCTCGAGTAGGTGGGGGAGTTCTTACCTCACCTAGGTCGATAGGGAGATCATATGGGCTTGCAGTTTCCTAGTCTGAAGGGTCATCACTGCCTTAACTTCATAGTGGAGACACGTAGGTGGTTTGTTTACATCTCCCATCTCCCAGATCTCCTCTGAATCCTAGATTCTCTCTTCTTCTCCAGACCTAGTTCTCTACGCTTTCGACTGCACGCTTTCACTGATTTTCGCTGCTATCGCCGGCTTTCAACGACTTGACACACTTGACGCATTTGACCCCCTTCACACTCTTGATCACGTTTCCCCTAAAACTCTTTACCACGTACCCTCTACGGCTCCCTCTACGACTCCCTTACGCTCCTCCACATCCTGTCACAATGTGGACGAAGATCGTCAACACCTTCTGGTGCTCCTTGCACGTCTTCCTCTCTCTCGGACCCATGTGGTTCACCTTTTACCTTGCCCTCGCCCCCTATGCCAACGACTATTTGTACTGCTGGCTCTCCCTCATGGCTCCCCAAGATACTGGGATTGGCTTGGGTAACCCTGTTGCCCCCCAGAACTGGTATCTTGGCCTATGCATGATCCTCGTTTCGGCCATGCTCAAGGCCAACTGGTTCGGCGCCTGGTTGCAGATTTTTATCACAACCAGGTTCTGTGATCGTCACTGGAAGCCTCCCAAGGTATAGTAGTATATACTCATAATCAGAATTTGCGGGTATCTGACAAAATTTTCTTAAGAATCCTTCCAGCAAGAGAATCATGCAGGCAGACCGCGTCACATGGGACCACGCATTGCCTGGCGGCCGCCTCGTCTATATAGAAGGTAGGCAAAGTGATAATATGAACTTTCGATGATCCCCAGCGCTGAGTGATGCGGATAGGCCGGAGACCCCGAAGGTGTCCCTTTGGATGTCAATTCGACCTGTCTGATAGGGTGTACCACTGTCAGGCAAGCGGCCAATGCTTTCCTGTGTACGACCATTACTGCGACTACCTTCGCTCGGCCGTCTACCTCCGAACGATGAAGCCGTACTGCTTCGTGCTCGTCTTCTTGCCGCTAGACGCCTTATACAGCTTTGCTGTATCATTGGCTGCCCTTTGCGACCCTTCTACAAGATGGACAGCTCCGTTCGTTGCTTCGATGCTCGCTACTTCGGTGGCGTTCTTCTTTGTCCTCATGATGAATTCGCCCGATGGCTTACAGCGATTGGTGTGGAGGAATAGTGTAGGACCAGAAGTTAGTGTAAGTTTTTGCTTTCCTATTATCATTGAAGATGTAGTATTCCTTTCGGGGTTACTGACTCATTTTACAGGGAGTACGGTGGACGCTCGCCTTCAAGTACCGGGAACGGGATGGAATGCACCTTCGGCTACACAACTTCGAGAAAAACCCCTGGGACGTTAGTACTTTTCCTCTCTTTACCTTCATATCTATTTTACTAACTCTAAATCCACCAGCTCGGCCCAAAGGAGAACTTCCGCCAAGTCTTTGGACAGCACTGGTGGATGGTGAGTAACATCGAAAGTTCTTCCCTCCCTCTACTCTTTTCCTAGCTTGTCTTAGGGCATGGCTGAGGGCTTATGGCCGCCGAGACGTAGTCAACGGCCCTAAACTATCTTCATAGAAAAAAGATTACTGATTCTTGATGTTGTAGTGGCCCTTCTTCTGGTGGACCTCGGAACGTGTTTCGCGCTACGGAAACTACGCCGATAGAGATCTCCCATTTGCGGACTTCGTTACTGCGGAGTTCACGGATCAGATCATGTCGAGGCTATCAAGTGTTACGATTGACCCGCCCGTCCCTTCTTCAATCCGTGGAGAAGGACCTAGTCGTCGTCAATCAGTTCGTTCAGATGCCGAACGTCGCAGTCAACAACAGTCCGACAATGCAGCTACAAGCCATGTAGGGGCATTTGCTCGGCACCAACGCGGCGGCCGTCGGCATACCGAAGGCCACTCGAGTAGCCATGATCGGGGTATCTAATCAAATTCAGGTTCTTCGTCGATCGGTATGTAGAGGCATAAAAGGTATAAGGGGGGAACCAAGGGACCTGATCGCGGTCCTTTGGAACCCAGAGCTAAGTTTACCCTTTTTCCTTCGAGTGTCCCATTCTTCTGTTTTTCTTGCTTCCTTTAATGGATAGGTTCCTTTCGGCGGCCTCCCCCGCAAGCCGCCTCTCGTCCAAGAACACCGCAGCTGCTCCGGATAATGCACCTCTTCTCGCCGAGCTTCCGATGCGAGTATACAATTTTGATTCAGTACACCGCAGCTGCCCCGGTTAATGCACTATACACCAATATGCTACTCGCCTAGCCTCCGATGCGAGTATTGAACATCGTCCAAGAACACCGCAGCTGCCCCGGATAACGCTCATCTGCTCGCCTAGTTTCTGACGTGGGCATCGACTTCGACACGAACACCGCAGCTGCTCCGGTCAACGCAAGTCATGGCTAGGTTTACTACGCCTAAAAAAGGTTACTCAGGTACCTTGGGAGGAGAGTCCTCGCTCAAGCATGAGGGTTCTCAAAGGGGGAGACCTGTATTGCACATCGCAGAGTCGACCCCTTTCTATATCCTTTTGGATCATAGTTCCCACAATTTTTGCTGTCCTCCTCTTCGCTAGAAGATTCTCATTTTCTCATTTCTTGGCTTAGTGTGTCGGTTGGGTCTTGTTCGTTTTGGTTTCGTTGGTTTCGTTGGTGATTTTGAGGATTTTGGTAATTATGGATTGTCGTTGGGACGATACCAGGACGTCGACTTTCGTTTGTTGTTTGTTTGACTTGTACTTTAGTTTGTTTGTCTCGCTACATGTATGCTCAATTAAACTCCCCTTCTGCCCCCATTACTTTACACTAAACTTAATAATTGTTGTCATCACAAATACAAATACGTATCTCCTAGGTAAGGTACCTACCTATATTATATGACAATTACACAGCTATCGTTTAGACAACTCTACCTACATAACACGCCAGTCTCCATCATCTCGTCCTTTCCGGAACGTCCAGGGGCTTCTTTCCCTTCTTCCTTTCACAAGAACGGTTGCATTCAGCGTCCATTAGCTTAAGATTCTTCTCCAGATACTGCATCCAGCCGTACAATCTCAAAGCAGCGCCCGGTTATATCATCTCCAATCACATACCCGTGTCTTTCGGCTTTCTACCGTCTTAATAACCAGCACAGACAGCATTTTGCCACCGTGTTGACTCATCGCGACATTCCGGTCTGCAACCTCTACAGGCGTATTTAACGCAAAACTGAAGATGTTCGTGTATCCAAGCCTGGACCTGCATCCATTTTGAGTGGCACCACTCATCGACAGTGAGGGACCTAACATCTCCAAGGCTCGGCCAGCCGTTGCAACAATTTGATTCAATGCAGTCTTGCTAAAGTAGGAGGTTAGATACTCGTAGCATGTGCATCTGAATGACATACAACTTACGTAGCATTGGGGCAGCTCTGCGAAAGGTGCAGCATCCCATGGGTTATATTTTTTCGTTTTCGACCCTATAGTTGTGGTATCCGTCAGGTTATGTAGGCCAAAGCCCCTAAGGATGTCTTCGCCACCTGGGATTGTTATATCATTGTTGGTGGTGACGTTGTTCTGTCGTGGCAATGGACCCTTGATAGTGGCGGCTACAATGGCCAGGCCGGTTGATAAGATAGCCGAGAAATGCATGGCCGAAGTGATCGTTATTGGTGATTGCGTAGTTGGAAGGTTATCAAGGCCGGTGGTCGCCTGAGTTGGTATCGTCTATATACCTAGTGATTGATAAAGCAGGATGGTGCGTTGGCAGAGTAGCGAATCCCTTAAGTTTGTTCTCTCGCGGTGGGTTATCCAGAATGTATGAATTGACGACTTTGGGTCCTTAGGAGCGGGTGTGCTGTGCCTTATATATGAAGGGCTTCCTAGGTCTCCGTAAGTATTAACATCAGATATAATCTAAGTTTGATGAACTTCTTTAATGTGAATGTTGTTCCCACAAAGAGTCAGATGGTCAGGGCCCGTAACTTTATTTTCAAGTTGGACAGAAATATGGCTATGAAAACCGCAAAGACTGTGGAATGGACGAAACCAAAACTTAAACTTTCGACATTTAGTAAGATTTCCGTGCCCTCACTTACACTTTAAGACTTTTACCCCTCGCTTTTCGGACGTGGTGCCGCTTCGGTTAGAATTTGTGTCGTTTATCGACTGGTAGCTTTGGTCGACTGCTATACCCAAATTACCTCGGTTCTGTACCTAAGTCTCATACAACGTCGCTTTCGTACTCGGAGTATATCAAAGCCAAATTCCGACTAAACCATTACGGGGCCGCCGACTTTGGAGTTGAAGACCCAGTCTCCATTCCCCTTTGCAAATTTTCTTCTACGTGATGCTGGCGCGTGTTCTGGTCGACAATGCCGAAGAGTACGTCCATTTCTTCAAGCGACAGGTCTTTCGTCTCGGGAAGTACGCAAGCAAAAACGGCGCCTGCAACGTTACACGCTCCGAAGACCTAGTGAAGTTAATGGAATACCGGTTTGAAAACTGTTAATACAGCTTCAAATATCATATGACTTACCATCCACGTCTTCCAGCCGATTCCGATCAAAGTTATCGGCGTAATCTTTGACACTACAAAGTTCCAGAGCCATATGTTCGCTGTCCCGATTGCCACGCCGTAATCCCTAATGCGTATTGGAAAGATTTCTCCAATATAAACCCACTGCAATGGTCCCCACGAAAGGGAAAAGGCCCCGACGAATAAATAGATCAGGGCCATCATCCCCCGTGACGACGGGGATCCAGCTCCATTGCCAGGAACTGTGGGGGGGTTCGTAGCCAGAGTGGCTCCAAGTCCAAATAAGAAGACACCCATGAAAAGGCCGCCTCCAATGAGTAGGGTTTTCCGACGGAAGAAATGGACACAGCCCAGTATGAAGATCACTGTCGATACGAATTTGACACAACTAAAAACTCCAGAAGCCATGAGTGCCGAATTCTGACCCTTATACCCTATCTGAGCGAATACCTCTGGCGCATAATACAGAATGGAATTATGCCCACACCACATTGTAAAGATACCGACGGCAATGGACCACAAAATGCGTATAAAATTTCGACGTTCAAATGTCTCGCGGATCGTACGGCCTTTTTCGATAGCAAGCTCTTCTTGGATTTGGGCACGGATTTGAGCCATCTCTTCGATGATTTCGCTTGAATCCGCGGCAGCCGACCGGAGACGACAGAGACTCCGCGTCGCCTCATCGTAGCGATCCTGTCGCGCAAACCAGCGAGGAGACTCAGGTAACATGACCGAGGAGGCCAGTACGGTTACGGCAAGTATGATCTGCAGTGAAAGAGGAGTGCGCCATTGGATTGACGTAGGGGGTAGGTGTAAGCTACAGCCATATGTCGCCCAGTATGCTTAGTATAAACGCTTAGTCACTCCTCTGCTTAAGGTATGATAGGAATCGAAGCCTTAAATCGGCTGTTCGGGAAGTAAATAAACGTCCGTAACATGTAGCATACTAACCTAGCATTCCGCCACTAACGAGAAACAACTCGAATAAGGACATCTAGAAGCGTTCAGGTTAATATTATCGGATAATCATCTTTATGATGAAATTTCAAAAACTAACCATTATACCACGTAGTTTCCTTGGAGCACATTCAGCGACAAACATAGGGGCGACGTTGGAGATCATCCCAACGCCGAGCCCGGAAATAATGCGTCCACTATAGATCATGCCCAACGCTGGCCCTGAAGAGGCCACCTGCAGTATGCCTCCCAACAAGAAGAAGAGGCTTGCAAGAGCTAACAGCGATTTACGTCCGATAAACTTTGTCGTCAGCGGTGGGAGTAGGGCACCGAAGAACGCGCCAGCGTTGAGGAGGGCAACGATATTAGATGAGACGTTCGCAAATTTGGTTGCTGACTTTACCAGATCGAACTCATCTTTGAAACTACCTAGCGCAGTCACGCCACCAGCAATCCCAGTGTCGAAGCCAAACAGGATCGATCCGATGTTAACTGTCGACGACACTGCAAAAGCGACCCGGTGTTTCTTGAATGTTGCAAAAGGGGCCATGTCGGTATTTTGAGGAGGTAAAACTTCGAGACACGCAAAACATTCCTTATGGAATGGACGTGAAATACCTAACTAATAGTGGGTTCCAAGTCGTCCATTTTATCAACTTGCCAACGAAGGTGATAACCTTCCTATGTACTACCACATATGCAGTCAGCGGTTGGATGATACCCAACTTGATAATGCGCTGAAGCATGAGTAGCTAAATTTACTATAACGGCGAGATGATGCGGAGGCTTGATCTAAGGAGGCCTAAAGATATTGAGGCCTAGGCTGGCTGGGAGGACGAGATTAAGAATAGTCCCTTGTATGCATACCCCGAGTTTAGATAGATAGGTATGTTTAGGTCCTTCGCACAACGGCGTTGTCCTACCGCCCCGACAAGATTTGCATCAGGTCCACATCGTGACAACACATTTACACTACAGCGCATCAGTAATCCTACCATAAAATAGGTAGGCATATCAGGTACCTAATATAATAAAACTTCAACTTCAACTTCAATTTCGAGATACATGTTGAGCTATCATATCAGTTACACCAGCTATCCCACCACACATAACACGGAGTGCTACTTCATTTTTAGCCAGCGCTTAGCTAAAATAGTACCCTACAAGCCTTATTGACAACTTCGTCAGCCCACGCTTTGCCGCCGACCCGAAATCAATCTACAAGTCAAGTGGGAGCATCCAAGCGCCTCTAGGTTAGGTAGGCTGTCGCAATTATCAAAGCGATTGCCGTGTTAGATTAGGAACATGCTTTGCTACAAATAGCCTTGCAACTCTACTCCTCAGTAAAGCGAGCTTCCCTATCACCTAGCCCGGGGATTAGCTACAGCTTAACCTTAAGTACATGTAATTACAATACCTGTGATTGATCGACGTCAATAGCACTGCATCTACGCGGAACGACATGCTCCCCAAATATCTGAACAAAATTATGACGTGAATTAGTTCCAAAATTAGAAGGTATCTAACTGTTATACTTAGGGACGCCAAATATACCGTGTATGCCGAATATATATACCCTATAACAGAAGCGATAAGAGAAGTAATATTAGCATTGGTTCCCATTGATGCTTTTAGCATGTAGGTAACGCTTTAATTAGCGAAATGGGCAAAATTAGCAAATCCTTCCGAGATTTTTCCGAATCGGTGGCTATCCTTGATAGATGCATACCTAAGGTATATATTATTAGTTTTCACAATATCTTTGGAAATATATTTTTCTTTTAAACCGATTTTATTAATGTCGGGATCGGGATCAATGTCAGTCAGGTGTAGATTACGTAGGCCTTAGCGCACGGGCCTTATGTAACCCTAGAACGTCTCATATATGAGCACTCCTTTTTGTACGTAACTTTCTCTTTTCTTGTTACACACAATTAGTCATCACTTAATTACCAACGCATCTAGATGCTACACCCTATCGTACGGATAGACCTTGTCATCCAACCATTATAATTACGTGTTTCGGGGATTCATTGGAATTATTTACTGTTTCTTGTTATAATATGTTTCAGGGGGGTCACCTTTGCGGCCGTTATTGACGCTGCCTTTCTTGCCTAATGCAAGCCGCCTGAAGTATTGAGGATAGCATTCAGACTGGTCAATGATTTCAAGGTAACGTAGCGTAACTTACAACAGCCCTTAGATACCGGATTCTCATGTTAATAGTACACTAGATGGCTGCCAACATATTTGTTTCTCAAGAAGCGTTATACGAGACTAGGCATAGAGACTAGCCATGGTGTCGACCCCTATGCCCAAGTATTAATCATAAAAAAATCGCTAATCGGTCTAACGTGGCAGCTAGGTCAGCAACTAAGAGGTAGGTATGCAAAATGTCACTCTACTGCGTTGAAGATTACATTTCATTTATCAATACTTCCGATCCGCTCCTCGCCACAGAGCCCCTGGTAGCTCGAGAAGCGATCCTAGGCCAACTTGCCAAACCATATAGAAAGATTTAAAGCAGCCGAGGGTGCTAGGTTTCGGAGGTATGAGCTACATCCTAACCCCTAGTCAAGCCAGGATTATTCTACGTACTTCAAGGCACATCTAAGGTGGTCATACTGTTCTATATCGAATTCGCCGTAGTTGGCTCTATTTAACATCCAGCATCTAGCGCCGCTCAGCGGCATTTCGCCAGGAGAACCTTTCTAGGCGGCACGATAACCGACTGCGATGGGGAAAATCTGGGCCTGTGCTAGATCTTCGGCAGCGCGAAGAGGAGTCTTTGCGTCCTTGGTAGCAGAAACATGTCATAATACGTTGCATAAATCGGTCTGTCATAGGAGAAAGTGTCAATCAAGTGTCAATAGAGGAGCTCATATTCTCACGTATAGGAGGTACCTATTAATCGCATTCTTTTGGCTCGCCTTAGACGACGAGAGTCCGGCCTCGGCCGCTTTTGAGGGAATTGGTTAGCATCTCATGAGGTAATAGTTGGCCGAATATGCCTAGCTAAATGTTATTCTGTCGGTAAAGATGAGGTCGGTAGGTCCTATACATAGGTAGAGGAGCGTAAGTACCTAAGGAGTTGTTCCTAAGGGATGGATACCTTAGTCGTGTCCAAGTACATGTAGAGCCTAGTATGGCGCATAACGCAACGCTATTTTTTTTCGATCGAGCCACAGATACCTATGAGCAAAATCTTGAGCTTATAGTGATATTTAAACTGTATTATTTATGACTGGCTACCATTAGACACTCTGCACCATTAATCCCCAAAGATGCGTATACAGCTTTCTGATTTAACCACTCACAAGAAATATTACAGATCTTATGGATTAGGTTACCTTGGAATATGATTTATGCCTCTGATTGTCTCTCTGAGAAGAGGATCAATGGATTTCATGGCAATATCATAGTTGGGTTAGCGCGATAGCACTATGTCTCCTCCGATGTCAGATGATTCATCTGCAGATATGTTACCTATGGAGGTATCACAGAAAGGTACCTAGTATGTGGTACCTTATGTACTCCGGCGTAAAAATGGAACATCAATGTACCTAAGTACTTAATATACACGACTTCTATGATGTGCAGTTAAAAGCTTTTCGACGCTTGGAAAAAGGCTTTTGCGAAGTCGTATGCCAGTCTCGAGCGGCCTGCTGTCGAAGGAGGACTCTCTGATTGCGTGAATAACATCAATGAACATGCTAAATCAGAGCAGATGAGCTTATTAGCAGCATTCTCTTTGAAAGTATCAAGTCGTTGAGCATTTCTTCATAGGTGCCTTTAGGTACCTATGAGCAAGTAAGTTTGATGGTAGTAGMAAGCCGTAACCAGTATACACTTTACAGTGACTATGTATTTGGGGCTTACATGGCCCTAGCATGGGGGTTTACTATGACACGAGGTCTAATAAAACCTCGAATAGTTGCGACGGTATTCTGTACCTAGTATGTTGGTATTACTTCACAAGTGAGCATTTGGGATGCCGACGATCAGCCCGAAGAAAATCAATTAGTCCTGGGTCGGTAATACATATGCATATTATGTTTAATTCGCCGAATCAGACGCAGTAGAAAGGCTACTTTAGGCTAGGACTGACCCTCTCTTGGTCTGGTGATGTGCCCTCAGGCGCCGCGGTCACTTATGCTCTATGCTTAGTGCGTGGGGGGATTTTCAAGTAACTTGGCATCATTACGTCTAAAGTACCTAAGTAAAGGTCTTGCCGTCGTACATGATAGGAAGACGTAGCCGTTATTCAATATTTGAACAGGAGACCTGGATTTGAGCGAAGTCGATACGCGTATTCTGAATAGTGCCATGTATGGCCCCTTCGCACATGTAGACACCGACAATAATAATATTTTGAGATGTATACTGCGCATAGAACATTCCATGTATTGAATTATGTTGTGGTAGGGCGCCGGCGCCGGGTTGCCGTACCGACCAGGTTCCCAGGGGTAAGATGTAGAACCTTGAGGGCCGAAACCACGAGATTTTAAACCCTGACAGCTTCCTCATCCGTCACTCATCATCCATTCCACTAGTTCTTGCAGACTAATGAACCTGGACAAGACAAAACGACAGGTCTCCTCGTGAAATGGAAAATTTAGCGTCTTACTCGCCCCTCAAAGGTCAATAACCACACCAGCCCGCCCATCTCGGGAGTCCCCCTAGCAAAGCAACAGAAATGAAACGAAATACGACCTAAGAGGAATATTGCATGCGCTTCATGCATAGGAAACAAGGAAAGTACACAGACTCGAGATACTGACTCAGCTCGTCCCACGTCGATACCCCCATAGCCGACCCTTTCCACTTGTTCTCGCACATACTCTTAGGAGACGATTATGTTTCTAATTAGTGGCATCAGCAGACCTGGCTAGATGTTATGCGTAATACAGTAGGTCTCCCCACTCGCCACTCCCACGCAGGCTTAACCAAGTCGTCTCCAGGCAGCCAAATCGCGTTTTACGACCCCACGAACCTGTGCAGACTCGGAAATTCGAAAGATCGGAAAGTCACACAGTGTATAGCCGATAGAGCTATCTTATAGTACTATTCACTAACGAGTATTAGTAAGAATGATTTCTACCTCTGCCATGCAACGTCACAGCTATCCTAGCCAATTTCTTCCTCCACGCTTCGTATGTCCAGAGATTGTTATTGACTCTCCAGTTGGAGAAGTGTACAGGGAACAAAACAGGCACTTTCATTGCCAGTAGTCCGTCCCAACATTGCCCCGTCCAACGTTACGCCCAACTGCCCACTCGACAAGCTTCGGGGTAACTGCATGATATCGGGTCACCTGCCTGAAATCCGAGCTAAGGTACCTATTTAAAGCAATGCAAACTACGGCTTGGKGTCTTCGGAATATTGGGGKGGTGCAATCGAATATCGAATATCTCTAGAAGCATGAAATACCTTTCGTCAAACGTAGGGAGTTCAAGTCCGACTCGAAATACTGTTTCCACTCCAAGATTGGATATGTTTTTAAAATTGTTTTCAAACTTGGCCATTCCGCAGTTAATTTTCACTGAATTAGTGGGCTGTTGAAGAGGGTAGCTCACAGGTGCCTAGGTTGACGCAACGTTGATCAAAGGAGCTAGCTGGGGCAACCGTGGTTGCGGCCGCGGCCGCAGTTACTACATAGCTGTGCATAGGTGAGACAAAAATATAGACACCATGCATCGTCATATAACCCAGAACACTGTCAACTGATGGGCTACACTAGGAACCTTCTGTTAGTACCTACATGAATTTCGTAGGAAGGGTATTCCATCGTGCCCCCGACGAGTCAATATGGCAGAAACCGCTTAGAGAATCCAATGGTCTTGGATTTTTCAAAAACTAGAACTCGGCCTCTCGCATGTAGCCGAATGAATGCAATCAAGGTCGTCCGCGAGCTCACCGACGAGCTCTCAAGAACATAATATTGGACTCGATCCCTTGCAGCCTGAGCTGACGGAGACGGCATGTATTACCTCGTGACAGGCAGTTTGCAGGAGTCATGGTGTTTTATCCGTAACGAAAAATCTAATTAATACATTATGTTGCTTCCCTAAATAGGCCTGCCGGTTCTGGTGCACCTTGTGCGATACTTTTAGATTCACATATGACTTCTGAGTGTACTGGAAATTTTTATGGTAGCCAGAAGATTCGTAATCCTAAGGACGTCGACATCCATGATGCCTTCGATTAGGCGATTAATCATGAGGCACTAAGTACGTGTTACTTGACTCTTTACCAATAAACCTCAAGCGAAGCCCTCGAACAACAAATGGAAGGCTTATTAAGTCTTTTATTTCAGCGAGAATAAATTGAGGAAATCCCGACGGTGCTGAGCACTACCAATGTATGGGACGTGTACGGCGGTCGACTGCTACTATATCATAATAAAGTAATGCATCTTGTTTCTAGTGCAATATCATGCTGAGTCTGGTTATCAATACGGACACTATGACAACTATTGAATGCAATAAGACTTGTACCGTAGCTATTAGGTGTGTATTTGCTTCCATTAGCCAACAAATATGACAAACGTCAATACAAGTATCCAAGTCGGATTGGAAATGGGGCCATTGCAGCAGACGCAAGAATTTTTGCCGATGTCGATGCAACATGCAGCCCTTGCAGGCCTACGGCGACCTAATGTACAGTGGTCGACTAAAATCTCCGGGTTTCCTGCAGCGTGCGGACTGCGGACGAATCTCGATTATCCCTGGCTGCCAAGAACATTGAAGGCTTGCCATAGCGTGGCTCACATGTAGGTACCTGTTAGTGAGTTGTTATTAGAGAGCAAACGMCCCGCCTGCCCATTCGATACTATATGAATGCAGGGTACATATGTTGTAATCTAGAGTTGGAATGTTGTTATTTTCTTACTCCTACTCCCACTCCCGCTCATTTCGTCAGTCTTAGTACTTTTGGAGTTGGCATTAGCTAAGTGTTACATGTTGACAGCAGCGCCTCCGTGCTAGGGATCTAATTACCCTATGACATTACCACCTACATATGTTAGCAAGTCACTCCTATATTCGTCTCAGCCCTGAGATCGCTGCGAGACTAAGCTCTATGAGGGAAGCCGCCGAGAGTTGGGCTTCGTCCCTCGGCTTGAATACATCTTCAGCGTGGATTCATGTAGAACAAGTTTATGTCTCACGCTACACATGACCCGCTTGGCCCAAAGTAAGACCACTTTGCATCTTACCTTAGTGCCTCTTAGAGGTAAAAAGCCACCACTACTTGTTCCAAAGTGAAGCCAACCAACTGGTGGACCCTGAAGCCGGATAGTCTCTGTATTGAAAGACGGCCGTCTTAATACGTAGCATTAAGCCCTCGGCCCGCGGCTTAGCTTGAACGAGACGGCGGTTACAAGTTGTTGCCGCACTGCATCAAACCCGGCGTACACAGTAGAAAACCGACGGTTCGGAGCATGCCCCGTAGATATCACCCACGAAGCCTCACAGAGCCGAATGTCTCACAAGGACTCTTCACGAGGTTGCTGATTCGACACACACGCACACGGGATGAATTGGAGGTAGCTTCTAAGATTGCACTTAGATGGAACACGTTCATTGGGCTTCCCTGCTAGTTCCGATACCGACAAATAGATTCCATTAGTCAAGCGAGCTCGGGCGGGATCGAGAGTGCGTGGGCGTCATGATAACCAACCCGCGGGTCTGACCGGTTCCGAGACATGTGTATGGGGCTGCAGCCAAGTCTGTGGGGCTCCAGAAGAAGCGAGAGCTCGGAGAAGACCGTCCAAACAGCAGTTATCGGGTGCCGCACCTGACCACACGCGCGCAGCCTCGATCAGCAAAAGCTCCCACGCCTTCGATGAAGTGGTGTGGCAAATCCTGTCCCAGGACACTGTTACTAGCGTAAAAGCCGATTAGTTAGGGACGGCAAGAGTCGATAGTAAGAGGCGAAGGAATCGCACGTTGGGCTTAACAGACGGCAAAACGCACATAGCTTTGCTCATTGACTGTCATGTCGAAATCAAAAGGGGCGAAATCACGAAGCTATACGCGTCTCACGAGTAGCAAATGCAGCTTTCCCCTGTATTGACCTTCCCAGAATTACGGGTCCTACATCAAGCAAAAGACCCCTAGGGCGTTAGTGAAGCTGCGTAAATATCCCTGCCGATCAAGGGACATCAGCTGGGGTTGCACAACCTCAGCATACTGTATATCCCCCGCACATCTCCATCTCATTCGGTATCAATGGATGGTCAGCATGTGATAGCAAGCCCGCGTAGGCCGCGTAAAGCGCCAGCTCATACACCCCCCACGATAATCATGTAGGTAGATAGCTCTAGACGACGGAGGGAGGGTGAAGGGGACCTAAAGGGATCCTGCCGTAGCTATTTCTTGCATCTTAAACGACTATTTAAGGCCATCAAGCTCCCCCCTTTTGATAGATCGTAAAACCTAGCTCCAGATCAACAGCTCCGTACGACCCAGACCAAACGCACAAAAGCAATATCGACTATATATAAGCTTCAGCTTAACCCACCCCCCAAAACCACATTCAAAATGGAACCCGCCAGCTGTGGATGCGCTACTTGCTCTTGCGCTGACTGGTAAGCTCCTGGCTCTCCTACCCCCCAGCTCCTAGCCCCTATATCCTAACCAGGGCGCCGTCGAGCTTAAATGTTGAAGCTAACACCCAACCGTAGCAACTCCTGCTCTTGCTGCGTAAGCTCTCGCTAGGCAACTCCTCGACTGTCTCTCCTCATACTCACATAATTCCTATAGAGCCACTAAGCGTAGCACCAACCGCCATGACAATCATTGTTGCAGGGAGGATGATTAGAGGTTGATTGGAAGCAGGCGGAGGATATATACATTACGGGGTGGTGTTTGTTTTGCACGAGGCTTGCGTCGTGTCTGGTACCAGATTGACTGACTAGTTGCGTCGAGAGAAATATACACTCCTTGAAAAACCATTGTTCTATCATGCTTGCATATGGGTATCATTATGCCAACCATCTACCAACGCCGTCTATTCCATATGCCATCCTTCGTAACTTCATTCTTTGGAGGGTGCCCAGTTGATCAGCCAGCCCCTAGCCATGTCTAGGTCGGGACCTTCTGCTTCACATGCTGCAATACACCACTCTAGATCCCAATCGCCCTCGGCCGCCAGCATTTCCGCAAGCTTCCTCCTGCGCTGGTTTGTCTCGTCAACACAGAAGTACATCGGAGTTTGCTTGTCGCGGACGGAATCCATGAGAGGCTTGATCTGGGGTAGGACCAACTGGGCAGTGGATGGTTTGGGCTCGAGCTTCAAATTGGCACGACCTGTCTTACACCATTCGTTGGCACACCATCTCTTCCCGCAACCCTGCATCATCTGTGTCAAATATCGGCGCTCAATACGTCGCTTCAGGGCTTTGCCTTCGGGATCGTACAAGCTCACGTAAAGAGGCGAGAAGCACAGGGAGCATAATCCAATGTCGTTGCCAGGACCCTGACCCATTCGAGTACCAGCATTGACTGCACCATTCCTGCCAACGCCATGTAAGGTCCGTCCACAGTTAGCATTCCTACAGATTGGAGGCTTTGGTCGGTGTGCCTTCTCTAGCTCGTGGTACTTTAGATGGGCCGACATGTCACGCAACCGGATGATCTTCGAGCATAGATGACAATCCGTCGTTCTCGCTCCATCAATGAGCTCATGCTCCGTGAGGCCCGTATGGAGCATCTCCGCAGACGGATTGAACGGGTCGCCTTCTTGAGGGACCTCAAGGTGACAGAATTGACACAAGATGATCTTGCCAGGGCAGAGAGTGGTGCGATGGCGCGCGAGATCTGGTATTGAATTGGTGGCAAACGGGCAGGATGAACATTGTCGTTCGGTATGGTAGATGTCATCATGCTTTGCCTTCGTCGCTTCTGATGAACCGTATGCCTCGTCGTAGGGGCAATGCCAATGTTGCTTCCACTCCTCTGACGTCTTCTGGAACACATTTCGGCATTGAGGACACACTATGTTGTTGCGGAGACAGAAGTTCTCGTGTAGAATCATGGTGCGCTTGGGTACCCATTGAAGGCAATTCTGGCATTGTTCCTCATCTGGGGATCGTTGGATATCTGTAGCTGCCGAGTCGGATGCTGCAGGCGCTTCTGTTGTCAATGCGTTATTCTTAACTCTTAATCTGAACGGACGAGGGGACGCATTTGTCGACGAGGTGTTCGAATCGGGGGAGTACCCATGGACAGAGATGAGTAGAGACTCGGCATTCTCTAGCTCGGCATTAGTGGGTTGGATAACAATGCGCTTGCTGCCGTCCTGGGTGTAGCTGAAGGCGCCGAAGATATGCTCTGATTCACGGGGCGGTGCTCTCTGCCGCGGAGACTTTGGGCTAACGAACAGATCCACGCCATACTCGTCCTGTAGCTCGCTAATCTCGATCTCGAGCACCCTCGACCGAGCCCAGGAAGGTAGCTCGTAATCTACATAGTCACCGGGGAGAACTTGACCATCAACAGCCTTCCAGATATTAAGCTCTTGTCCGACCGAGCTACCACCGGGAGTTCCAGGCGCCCTTTGCTGCCTAGCTATGATCTGCCTCATCGTCTCCCTCGCCTGCGCCTCGTCCAAAGCCTCGATATCGACCTCGAGATCGGTATTCACCACGCAGATGCCATCCCCTTCGGGTCGAAATCCATCTATGAGGAGTCGGAATACTTCGCCTTTTACTCCTGGAACCGACAAGATTGCGCCGTTTGTCAGAGTCGTGAAGCTCTCACGTAGCTTTCTCTCGAGTAAAGACTTCCAGTCATCCGGGTTGTAGCCGGCTTCTAACGGCCGAAAGCGAACGTATGTGCCTTTGGGAAGATGTTTCGCGTGGACCGTGATCTGAGGTATGGCGGCCTCGTCGCCAGTAGCTTCTTCAGACGCCCCCTTGCCTGGTTCGATCCCCAGAGCCTCTATTAGATACGGACTCAGTAATACCTCGCCCTCCTGCGCGGAGAACTCTCGTATGCCAGCGTAGACAGCGTTGCCATTCGAGGGATTGACGAGACGGAACATGAGCGGGCTTGGAAGTTGTTGGTACGGGTCGCCGTCAAAGGCATATGGAGCTCGCGTGGACGTGGACGCATAGGGGTTGCGTAGAGGGTTCGAGGCCGAGACCGCGGGAGAAGAGGAAGTCGAAGCGGCAAGCAGCTGCTCGAGGGCAGACTGCGGGAGTATGATCTTGTCGCCGGTCAAGTCTTTGGAAGGGTAGGTGGTCGGTGAAGCAGCATTCAAGGTGGCTGACCACTGGATTGAAGGCTGCTCGGCCATATTGAATTTCTATGGAATGGCGAACTGGAAGGAGAGTGCACGGGTGTCGCCAGGCTGGACCGTCGCCTTTTGTATTGTACGGAGGTTGGGGGGAGACAGGTTGTCGACTGCGCGAGGCATCCCTGAAGGAAAAGAGAGATAACAGTCGTAAGTGCGATGGGGCCGCGGGCAGGCCAAATAAAAATGCGCTGACTCGAAATGAAGTTGTGGGGAGAAAATCATCGTGTGTACGTAGCCGTGGATGAAGAAGATTGAAAATGACGAAAATCAGTCAGCCATTTCGGTCGAGTTCCATGACGCAGCTGCTGCCCTAAAATTAGCCGGTACCTCGGGGGTACCTTGCTAGCCCCGACAGAGCCTGGTCTTCAGAGGTAGACCGGGAGTTCCTTCGTAGATTGCCGACGCGATATCCGGGGCCACTAATCAAAAGAGACGTACCGGTATCTCCGCCGCTTGCCGCATTCGAGGGTTTTTAATGTTCGATGTTCCCATTAAAGGGGAACTTTTTATACTAATAGCCACTTGAGATCAATGCATGCACATGGATTTAGCTACTTTGTCTACCTGGGTAGTCAACTTTTATTACAGGTATATAATTTGATATAATTAAATGGAGCATTAGCGCCTCTTTTTGGCATTGTATTCGTTTATGCCCGTCGCCCGTCGCGCGTTATCCGTTCGTATATGAACATGTGTTAGGTATGTACCTTATATTGTTGACATTGACTAACATACATACATACATACATACATACATACATACATGCCTCATATATTATTGCTCCGGTTTAAGTCCACTCAAACTTACCAATTACCTTTCCCTGATAACAGAAATAGAATTAACTGGCAACGAAGACGAAGCCAAGAGTCTCTTGCTTGCGTGTATTGAAAGACTATCGTATTATTTGCATGTACGTTAGGTACATGTACAGCAGGCAGGCAGATAACCTCATATTTGCACTCAACACATCACGCCCGCCGCAATGCACACACATACGCATTTCAACCTTCAAATGTTACTGGAAAAGGCGACGGCGTCACCCAACGGCTAAAACTGCATATTGCGTGTTTGCGCTAGCCAAGAACCCCCAAGGCGGATACGGTGGTGAATCTGAGGGAGGTAGGGGAGGCTAAGGGAAGCCAAGCAAGAGCCAAGCGAGATGGTGAGATGGTTAACATGACGATCGCATTCAAGAAAGGAGTTATCCAAACTACGAACCACAAAGTGCCCAGGTGCTGACAACACCAATATTGGACCTGTTATGATACATGAGGTATGTATATCGTATATCCGCATCCGCATCCTCTATCCCCGCATTAACAAGGAGGCAAATGACTTTGGCGGAATCTGATTGCAGGGCCAGAGTGCTACCTCAAGCTGCAGTTGCTGGTCAAGTCCGTCAGTCTAGATTCGTGGGAGAGCCCGTCACGAAGCCACATAGACCCCAAGACCCAAGACCCAAGCAAACCCCAAAGTCCCCAAGCGGGATCCAAGTGGTCCAGTTACAGTGTATTAGCTTGCATGGGCTGTAATGCGATGCGACGCTGTCGGATCAACCTGCCAAGGACGGGCAAACTGCAAAACTATTGCCATCGTTACCCAAACGATACGCAATAGTGCAGCGATCTTAATGAAGGCGAATCCTCCGCCAATGCTTTTCGATATGCCTCACGGTTGCTTAGGAATAGAGTCGAGAAAACACCTCATCGTCCGCCCCCCTCACAGCTTAGCTCCTCCGCATTATTAAGGATTGCTACTATGTAGTAAGCCCTTCCCTCGTTTGACAGACAGTCAGAGGTAGGTGTGTATATTAGGCAGCTATGTTTCCTGGCCGGGCTGTTTATTTTCAAGTGTGGAATAGCAACAAGATATGGTGAGACAATCGTCGCCAGTTTACGGAAACGTACCTCCTACCACAACCTGACTAGTCCTAGCGGTCGGGTAGACTGTAGTGTATACTATTATTATCCAAGTCCCCTAGATCCGTCTACTTTGGGTAAACCTTAAGAGGGAGAACGGCTTCGACTTCTACATACCCCGGACTCCACACCCCTTCTACTAATCTTGTCTCGCCTTGCCTTGCCTCACCTAACCTCACCTTACCTCCCCCTACCTCCCCCAACTCAGGTTTCTAACCTTAATAACTTCCTTCCGACTCGCCGTCGCACCACATTCCTTCTCATCCGGCAGCTGGTCTGTATCTTGTCTGCATGTAATGGCATCAGGAGTCGTCACTCAACAACACGCGCGCGACTTACCTGGCTCCGAAATCCCCGACGCAACTAATCCACTATTGAACCTCCTCACCAACACCCTCGTCCTACATCAGACCATCCCATACCTGCCCATCTCGAGCCTGCTCAATCTCGCTGCCACCTCGCCGTCCTTCCGCGACCTACTCCTACGCCGCACCCCCGGCGTCTTCCGACACCTCGACCTAACCCGAGTTAAGACCGCCCAGTTCGACATCGATGGCGGCATCGACCACGGCGGCGAAATCTGGCGCAACGTCCAGGTCGACGAGAACCTGACCGAGGACGACTTCTACTCGGGCCCGCTGCGCGGCATCCTCCAGAGTATACGCCGACGCGACATCCTGCATCATGTGCAGACGCTAGTCCTCGACGGCCTCTCCGTCACCGCCGAGTTCTGCAACGACATCCTAGTCGACCCCTCCCTGCGCGTGCGCATACTGTCTATTCGCGATGTCAAGAACCTTAACGAGCGCAAGTTGATGCAGAGCCTGCGCTACGCCTGCCGATCGACCCGACCCGACGACACTCCCCGACTGAAGGGATTATATGTGTTTGGAGCGAGGGATGCGCCCGCACTGACTGCGCCGGCGCCAGTTAGACAGAATGGGGTCGCTAGAGGAGGTGCCAACATTAGCGTTGGCTGGAACCACAAGTCTCAGCATGCGCTGAAGGAATCTATTCATAGCGAAGGCGACGATTGGTATCATAAGAGGGGGCGCATGATTGGCAGGCACATCACCGACGGCTGGGCTGAAACGCTTCTAGACTGTCGCGAGGTGATCAAGTTCGATGCCGTGCTTTGCACCGGGCCTCGTCATCAGAATTCGCCCGCGTTCGGGAAGACTCGAGTCACGCCGAGTGGAGGCATCGAAAGTCCCTGGGGTGTTGCAACCTTTGCCCTCGGCGGATGTGCCTCGTGTGGATCCGCGCCCGAGGGATTCACGGTGTACGGCGAGTCTTCGGCGGAGCAGTTACCGCTTCTAACGCCCGTCCCGCTTCATTCGTCCACCATCAAGGCGGCTACTTGCCCGACACCCAGCCCCGGAACCAAGGGCGAGGAGACTCACAAGTTCGTGCCAAGGTGCTTAGAATGCATCCGCGAGCGATACTGTTTCAGCTGCGACCAATGGTGGTGCGAGGCCTGCTATCAGTTGCCGAGCCGGCACGAATTGAGTGCGCAGCACGTCCATATCGTCGATCAGACTAACGGCTTGGTGGACCATGAATTGGCAGCTCTCGAGCCGTCTAACCTGAAGGTACGGAAGGGKTACTGTCTTAATTGCTACTCGAGATCCACAAAGAAGAGGCCAGGAAATCGGAACCCTTTTCCACCCTGAGTGGTTCCGAAACCATGTAGCGCGGAGTTCAACTATTCTCCCCCTTATGATCCGACTTCATCATGTAGGGATGGGCGAGAGTGGGCTTCGACTACTTTCGGTCATCCGTGGAAAGTGTATGCGGCGAGAACCCCCAGACAAACATACTTTCCTCAGGATTCATGCGATCTTCTCAAGAACTCTTGCTAATGCTGATATTGTAGAAACCCAAGATCAAGCGAAGTTGCTGGGAGTGCGAACATAACGTATGTCTATCAGAGCTATCTCGTACACGGCTAGTCACAAGCTAATCCATATTCAAGTGCCTTGATTGCATAGCCAATACACAGAAGCTCTGCAAAGCCTGCGGTGGCGGGTATTGCATCATCCACTATGAAGGGTCTACGCTCACATTGGTCCGTCTTCAGCATATAAATCACCCAGTGTTAAGCTAACATTGAAAACAGTGCGATTGTACGAACTCCTAGCGCATTCCCGACATACCGCAGTTTCTGTGCTCGTCAGCTAACCGTATACAGGGTGCTCAAGACGCCGTGGCCGTCGATCTCGAGAGCTGTATTGACATTGGACGTCACCTAGTAAAATGGGTGCTCCGTCACAAGCTTGCTATTTTCCATCTTGCTTCATTCTTAATGACAGGGACTTCGAATCGTTCAGAGTCTAGGATTCTATGATTTGTCGAAGGCGTTAAGGTTTCTCTACTCCATTGCTGTTTACGTATTTGATCCGGATGGTTAGGAGTTGCTTGAACTTGACTACAATAGCACCATGGAGGATGCAAGGGCATATTGCGGGCTTGCCATTGTTACTCTCGGGCACCCTAGATTTAAAGGGCGCCGAGAAGATGATACCCAACTCAGCTTTATTTAGCAAATTCGCTGTCTATTTTCATCATCAATCTATCAGGATATATTCCGTGCCAATTTGACCCTTCTGGCCGAAGCACTGTTTAGTTTACCGGTTGCTAGGTGACATTCACTCCACATTCCGCGGGCCCTTACATCTCAAATCCGTAAATCCTTAACTCCTTGCTCATAATACGAGTAAGAATCCATAAGTTTCCTAGGCTTCTTGTAACGTTGGCATAGAAATTGCCAGATTCAGATCATGGTAGCATATAAATTGTTACTCTCGCCGAATGCACACCCACTTCAAGTATGTCCGCTGTACGAGTGCATGCTATATCTCAGTGCTGTGGGGTAGGTGCCAATTCGGGCTTGAGTTGTGATTCAGGAACACAGGAGACTGTTTATTCCCTCATTTAGGTACCGGTGCCAAGTAGCAAGAACGAGACCTTACCGCCGGCGAGCATACAACATTAATACCATGGTTCATGGCCAGATGCTCTTACGTCCTAACTGAACGCCATAGAGACCGATCGTTCATCTTCTAGGCGCAATAGTACGCAAACACTGGAGCGCCACTCGTCTGTGATTACGGTAGATTCATAAGTACCTATATTAGAGGGTTAGCTTAACACTGTCCCTCTGATGTTGCCCCCTGTGATGAAGATTAGTACACGTCCGAGTATCAAATGCTCTGGAATCATGTTCTATGTCTCAAGTTGAATCATGACTCCAAGCCAACCGCGAACTTGCGCGACACCCAAGCGGCGCCAAATTCGTCATATTCTTGCTTCGTGACAGAGAGTGCGTTGATGTGCTCGTGCTTCGCCAAATTAGCGCCGCCTAACCAGGTGCTCGTGATAGGATCTACTGGGCGAGCAACACGAACGAAGCACTCATCCGGCGCTAGTTGAACGATCTCCTTTTGCAATCGCTCGACAAATCCGTCAAACAGTGAGTTTCCACCGACGACTATGATGTTGGCAAGAAGACCAGGCCACAGTCCAATGGGTAAGACACGAAGTGACTGCATGACGAGGTCCGCGATGCCCGGCTGGCGGATGCCAATGTCCGAAGGGTGGAATAGGAGTTCCGGGACAGTGAAGCGTTCATTTCTGAGGGTTAGCACGTCTTCGCTGGACTCGCCCGCTCGGCCGGAAGCTAGTTTCCTCGCCCTCGAAGCCTGCACAGGGTCGAACTCTCGGACGATACCCTTCATTCTCGTATGGAAATCTGGGAGGATGTAATCTTTGGCTATTCCCCCACCATTGACATAGTCCTCCCGACGTTCACCTCTCGTACCTTTCCAAGTGCGTTCCAAGTCGCCCTTGAAATCGAGAGAGACATAGCAGGCGGCCTCCTTCATCTCGTTGACTATATATGTCTCGTTACGCATATCATAGTGGCGAAGCGAAAGCAGCCGCGTTAAGTAGTTTGTCAACAGCTTCCCTCCCACGTCAAGCCTTCGGATGGCAGAGTGGATCGGTTTGCCTTTGAGGATCGGAGTAATAGTGGTATGGGAGTATCCAGTGTCAATGAGCAAAAGGATCTCGGCTGGAAGTTGAGGAACAGTTCCCGGGTCCCGCGGTGTGCGAAGGATGCCCTGTACATCATGATAGGCATTAAATGATGGGCCTAGGGCAGTGGTGGTAAGCTACGAGTCGATTTCAAAGTCCCCAGCGCATGCGACAACAACCTACCAATGCCTCTATAATAGCTAGCAAAGCCAAATTCTTCGAACACCATCTGGTCGCAGTTTGTCTGCAGGACGGGGAGGGAATTTGACGGTTCTCCAAGTAGCAGTCGAGTTTCGGAGGGGTCACACGGTTGGGAGGCTTTATCATCGAAAAATTCATGTTCCCAAATTTCTTTCTCGGCCTCCCAGTTCACGATGAAGCCCTTCTCGACAGGTCGCCTAAAAGCGACTTCGCTGAAGTCGGTGCATTTTTCCAGTTCGGAGGCAACGTAGACCTTCTTGTTGCGATCTCGAGCAATACAGTTCGGTATTACGCGAGGTTCGTCGACCGCGTCCCCGGATACATAGCCAGCTTTTATTGTGTATGCGCCGTTGTCGAGGATTAGGGTTCGAGACGGCGGCGCCGGCTGGTGCGCTTTAGATTTCCTCGCCGGGGCCATGAGAGGCTATTGCGCAACTGATCCCAGCGCCGAGGATATGGCTATTTCATGTCGTCGACAGGATGCAATGGGTTTTATCTATAGTCGCCAGATGTCGAAGCTGTAGAAGTAGTGGGGCTTCAGAGTACCTGCTACCCGGCAGCCCTGGCAAAAGAAATCTACATGCCCCTGTATTGCAAAATACCTGTTATGAGCATATATAGCTACCCCGCTATCTCGGTAGTTCAATATCCACTATTTGCCTTATGTAATACACCCTGATCAAAGGGGTTCCCTTATTATTTTCTCAGGTATCGCACGTGAGTTCGACTTATACCGCTACAGCAACATCTATGGTATCTACCTCTTTGGCAGTGATTTAGCTATGCGTAGGATATACGTATCGCCATGCCGAAAACTTGACGGTCCGCTTCACATGTATAGTCATTTTCTCTATTCATTCCCCTCTMCCTATCAAGCCATGGGCACCTGTCTAAGCTACGCCATGATAACGAATGCCTCGAATATTATAGCTCTTCACTACTCTGATTATAAGTCCAAGTTTACCGCATTGACTGATCAAGCTGTCATCACCTACGCAGGGGTGTTAGTCGTCACCCACTCCTTGAACTTGTCAGATCTCGCCCCCGCCAGATCGTGGATCCATCGTCCAACGTTGTCGTGGATGCTGAAGCTCGACTCCTGGTTCGCTGGCTCCTCGACCGGCGAGTTCGAGAAAGCGTAGGCGAAGTTGGTGTCGCCCGCACCATTAAGGATGTACGGGTTTCCGTCGAAATCCGTCCAGCTGGCACAGCCCGTACATAGAGCCGTGAACTTGAAGTGCGTCTCGTTGACGCCAGTGCCCTTAAGGACCGTGTACTTCGCGTCGTCATACGTACCAGGCACATAGTACCCGCTACCTCTTATCAGTCCAACATTCTCTCACCCTCATGCTTGAATAATCTGTGTAGTTAGGGGGCGTCACTCACGTAGCCTGGCGTGAAGAGAACTGGACCGAGTTCCCATTCTTCCATACGACAGTCAGGGGGTTATACGTCATCGCACCGCCCCAGGCCCATCCAGCCCAGCCCAATTCGACCGGCGCCACAATCTGCAGGATCACGTCGTAGCTGGCATCACCGCTCGCCTCTGCTGGCAGAGCCAACCGGTAAACGATTCCATCTGTGCTTGTGTAGGACTGGAAAGTAATTCCAGTATCAGCGTCGACAAACGGAGTTGTGTCTGTCTGGGCGAGGACTGCGATATGTGAGTACCATGCTCCGTTTTCTCTTTTGCTCCCTTAAGACTATGAGTTGTTACTCACCAGACCCAGCGAGGCCGATAACACCAGTAGTGACTATAGACCACTTCATGATTAATTTCGAGCTGTGGAGGTGAAGGACCGAAATGTCGAGCAAGCAGACACAAGTGTCTAAATGGAGGCACCGCACTTTATACCAACAAATGTTAAACAGCATCGTCACATTGACAGGGCATGGCTTCAACCGAGGGAAATTAATTTGGAGAGCTCCTCCGCAGCAGCCAATACGGGTAGCCCAATATAGCACCTCTGCATATCGAGGTACCATCTAGGTTACCACGCCGGATGCTCTTCATGATGTCAGATCGAGGGGAACAATTGTTGCCCCTTGTCGCGTTCGCTTGAAAGAGTGCACACCTCCTAGCGCGGCTGAAGCCAACGTGGCATAGATGGCTAGCTATTATTTTGGCCGGAATGACATTCAGTGCCAAGGGCAAATCCCATAAATTCGGTACATTATATGCCACAGAGGTCAGGCTTTTGCTATTGAGATTTGGTAATGGAGTTCGTCGCTCCGCGTGGGGACTTCAGATTATAGTAGCCCGGGATAGGAAAAGACACATCCGGAATCTTATAATAGCATGTGTTCAGGTAGTAACAAGACCAGCCAAGATCCAAAAGCCCATGCACATCTATGTCATGGGTAGACCGAATTAGTTTTACCTTCGATCTCATTGGACATGCCGGGGCCCTGGCGAGGATTCCCGGAGTCAACATTAGCCTGAATTTTCAAGTGCTTCTACATTGCCTCTACGTTCCGCGCAGGCTTTCTGGCAATAACCCGTTCGAGATAAAACTCAAGCGACCTTCTCCAATTGTCAAATCAGGACGGACGTCTTCACATCGAAGCTATTCTGTACCACTTGGTCCCCACACCGAAATCAAACTGGCAGTCTGGGATACTCCAAATCAACGATTTAGCCTGTAACGACAAAACAAATATATTCATGGTGTGTAGGTTAACTTATAACTGGGATCGTGTTCACAAAAGTTACATATCTCACCTCATAATGTTGATTGATGACATCAATGCCAGTTATGAGATTACTTCTAAGGGAACAGCAAGACCATTTCCAAACCTAGTATCTAAGGGTATTTACGAGCAGGGCCTCAGAGAATATCTCATATATGGAGACACTTGACTCAGCAATACATGTCCTAGGCTGGCCTTTGGTTTCATTCGATGAAATAAAACGTTACCTTATAGGCTATATCACAGTATCAGCACGTAGAGAATCCACCATGGGTTTGATACCAAAACGGACTTCATTGACATATTTCTCGTGCATAATCGTATTTTCTTAATAATGTAACCGTCTTCCTGGTAGAATCGGTGTTTCGTCTGGACCGCTCTAGCGCCTGGTCATGCATAGATTTAAGGACTGCAAATTAGCATATTCCATGGTGTAGATACCAAGAGACTCGCTGGCTGAGAGTTATTATGACATCACCCCAATCCTCCATATTCGTATCCGAAATCTATAGAAATTTCTATCTCCCCACTAAGCATAATAATTCGTTGGATTTATAGTGGTATAAACGAAGGTGAATTAGTCCTAATCCGCTATGTGGAGCTATAATAATCACTGACGACGCTAGGTAGGATTTTCCCGGCGCTCTTAGGCCTCTTAGACAGCAGTAGTTTGAATATAAGTCAGGCCAATTCTCATGAATATATTGTAAAGTGTAATATACGAAGTGCTGAAAATAAGTACAATTAAATACGTCGGAAACCTTAATCAAAAGAGAAACCCAGGTGTAATCCCTCATGTTAATACCAATTCTCTAACATGGAAGCTTGGGCGATAAGATTATATCGAGCATTACGTTGAAGCGGTTAAACGATCACGGCGCATATGCATCACGTCAATCAGCCGAGATGAGCTTTCTCTCTTCAAGATTTCTGACCGAGCATCCAGGGTTTGCTCTGCAGATCCGTCATGTCGCTGTATATTGCCCCGACTGATAAATAAGCTACGATGCAAAATTCGCGGTGGACAAACATTTTTCGGGTGGTCCTAACTGTCTTCTATTTGATAGCATGTGATCGTCCCGGAGGGCTAGCACTAATTTAATATTGGGTTGTTAACATGATACAGAGCTTATATTTCGCATAGTCAGGTACGCTGGCAAGATCCGATGAATTGCGTGTCGTGTCTATCTATACGGGGGAAACTTGAGATCGCGATATCTCTAATATGACAGCGTTGCCTCGAGTCCGCTTTGGATATATCAAAGATAGAACGTGCTGATAGCATATTCATTTCAGAGGTGAAGAACGAGACCAAGCGACTTGCTAGAGAATAAATTTTGCTCTGTTTATGCCGATGAGTGTACCGTACACTCACTGTCGGATGATGAATCATCAAACGGTGATGACTTACTCAGGTAAGGAGGTAGGTACCAAAATGTTGGGCTACTTTCGAAAGGCATTAATTGGAATAGATTGATGTTAGTCGAATGTTTTGCCAGAGTCCTCCCTAAGTAACCTTCTTACTTATCTCTGCATTCAACACCTAACCTACATGTAGACATTACTATTCGCGATCACATGATTGAGATACCCAGTTGGTATGTAAGAGTAAAAGTGGCTTTGCCCCATCTGTTTTCGTTCTCGGTATGTGCCGCAGCGGGCGCCACATGGCTAACCGCGTGCGTTCTAGAGCCAGGCAAGGAGCGAAGATCGCTGATAGGACAAAACTTAGGCTGGATGACGTGCTTCCCTTATCTTGCATGGATTCGAGATTAGATTTCAATTCTCCCAAGGTTCCAACGTTGCTTCTGATCGGCTCGGCGCAGTCGGAGGGAACAAAGTCTTACCAAGCCACCAACTCCCGCTTCATGTGAGACAAGATGGGAGCATACTATACTATACACCACCATTTCCCCCCTCCCTCGATCCTCGTACAGCATAAGCAGAAACCCGTCTCCTCTTTCTGGCTMCCTGCCGCTCTCGTAAATGACTCACCGCTATTCTCCATTCCCTAGAGGCCTTTGTTGGTGTCCTGGTGCGGCCATGAATGGCGATGATCTTTCCATGATGGTGACAACCTTTAAAGATGGGTATTCCGGTGAGAACGGTAAACTAGCACGCTATACTTCTACTTGGCCTTAGCCCCTTTCCGTCTAGATCGATCTACCCATGGCTTAGTCCAGCTTCCATCCCCCACTTTCACCTGTGAGACCCTGAAAATCCCTCGACTATATTTTTGCGACTGGTACCAGCTCCGACTTTGCCTCCGGCTGCTGCATCTGTAGAAGTCAACTAACCAGCTGCTCAACTACGTATATAGCTACTGTATTCTCGTTGGCGGTGCTCTGTATAGTCTCGGATAAAGGTAATAGAGTTTCGAAGTGAAAGAGACGAGCCGTCACGATGGGCTCCCTGACCCCGGACCGTAACCCGGCACGCCTGCCCCTCCACGACTCCATCCCTCCTCTAATCCTCGGCACTGCCACCTTCAACACACAGTACGTCCCGAACCCCTTTGATCTTCCCGCGATTTCGATCGTGTCGCGCGCCCTCGACCTCGGCGTCCGTGCCTTCGACACCTCGCCTTACTACGGCCCCTCAGAGCTCATTCTAGGCGACGCCCTAGCGCACCCCTCCATCACCCAGAAACACCCCCGATCCTCCTACTTCCTCGTCACCAAGGCCGGTCGCATTGCTGGCGATGTCTTCGACTATAGTCCCACCTGGGTCAGATATTCGGTGCTGCGCAGCCTCGAGCGCCTTCACACATCGTACCTAGATCTGGTGTACATGCACGACGTCGAGTTCGTCTCCCCGCCCGAGGTCCTGACCGCCGTACGCGAGCTACGCCGCTTGCGTAGCGAGGGCGTCATTCGGTATGTTGGCATCAGCGGGTATCCTGTCGACAGGCTGTGCGCGCTCGCCGAGCTTGTGCTTCGCGAGACGGGCGAGCCGCTCGATGCCGTGCTGAGCTATGGCCACTACACAATCCAGAATACGAAGCTGGGCGCGGAAGCTATGTCCCGGCTCGAGAACGCGGGCGTTGATGTTGTGTTGAATGCTAGTATGCTGGGCATGGGTCTGCTGACGACGAGGGGCGCCGACGCAGGTCCCATGGCTAGTTGGCATCCTAGCCCCGAAGGGTTGCGGAAGGCGTGTCAGGACCTGGTACCAGTTGCAGTAAATGCGAGCGAGAAGCTGGAAGTCGTTGCCATCCGCTGGGCACTAGATAACTGGTCCCGAATTGGTGCGTCCAAGGGGGGTCGATCTCCCAAGTTGCCCGGAGACCGGGTTGGTGTAAGTGTAATGGGTATCTCGAGCGTCGCCGAGCTAGAGGAGACATGTCGTGTCTTTAATAGTGTGGTCGAGGGCCTCGAGTCGGAGACATCCGATGCCGAGCGGACAAGACGAAGACAATGGAGCTTGGACCGGCGGCAGAAGATCCAAGGGGTAGTGGAGAAGATGTGGGATGTCCTTGGGCAGTGGAAGGACTACAGCTGGAGTAGTCCCGACCCTGGTTTCGTGAACGCGAGGCGGCCTGCTGAGGTTGGTGTCACACCTGACGATGGCATACTGACCAAGCACGCCGCTAAGTCCCGCGTGAGCGTTGAAGTAGAGGAGCTGCCAGCTTTTGCTGTCTGATTCCTATTCTTTCTGAACTTAACTGTCGTAATGCTTAAAGCTATACAAGCGCCAATCGCTACTGTACCTATATAGGAAGATTCTACTTGCGTAGTATGATTTCGCAACGGCTGGGATAGCATCGCATCCATGACGTTCTAATTCTCGATATCCTCGTAGCACTGAAACAGGAGGTAATCGAGGAGCCTGGAGGAATATTCAGAAGTAGAATCTTCAAGACCCACGGGCTTTTAACACAAGACAGGTCAATGTTAAGCACTAATGTCATTACGATAGCTTAGAGATTTGCGTGCTTTCGATCGATCTTCACACCCTCTGTTACCTTTCTTACTCGGGTTCTAACTAAGCGAATGCATACCTCTTCATGGGCTTAGTAATAATTGTTAATCAGCAGTTGTTAATCCGCTGTTGGATATGTTAAACAGAATGATATTACACCAATGCAGCCTCAGGAGTACCCGATTTAGATTCGTGATTAGACCTCGAGTTACCATTTCTAGTCGATTTCTCCTATGAGCGAGTCTTCCGCACTATGCTACGTAACTATAACTTGGAGACTGGGCATAGCTGGCATATTTCGACCTCTGGTATCTGCTCAACTGTAACCAAGAAGAGTAGATTTATCACATTATATTTGCACTCTATTTGCTCTGTTCTTAGGCCGAGGTTGACCCTTCCAAGTTGCGCGCCAGATTACCAATATCACTGAATGCACCGGTGGATCTACCTATTGTTTGCAATGGAGCTAGACATAAGAGAGAACATCAGTTTGTTTAGGAGATCTTAGTTTCCGTCAAGAGGTCGCGGGCCCCCAGCACACCTCAACGCTCATCGATCTCGCTGGAGGGAATTATCTTGTGTCGCTATTGAATGCCACGCATCTATGTATACAATCCTCAACTCCAAACTAAAGAAGGTGAACAGTGCCCGCCCCTCCCCTTTGATGCAAATATCCATGAACCTCGAAGACCTAATAACCCCTTGTTACCGGCGAAACCCTTCGGCAAGAATATAATAAATAGTTTCGAGATGTATGAGTCTATTGGGTGACCTCATGCGGTCTCTCCGCCGTGTCGATGCGCCCGAGTTGCTTAGAATCCTCAGTATCACCATTCGCGGGCGCCGGAGTCTCAGGCGTGATCATAAGGTCCGGTGGGGAGGTAGTATCTCCTCCCCCCTTTTCTTGCGAGCTCTGGCTGCTCGTATGAATCTCTGGGTTTGGTCGTTCTTCCCTTTTGACTTCCTTTTCGACGGGAGGATTGGCGGCATGTTCTATATGTTCACCGTGTGCCTCCTCAGCATCCGCGGGTTTGCTGCCCGGGCCCAGACCTTCGCCTTCGGGTGATTGAGCTTCGCCATCTATTGGGACGCCGACCATCTCTGCCAGGCTCCTAAAATTAAACATGGGTTCTGAGTTCGCACTGTCACCTTCCTCACTACGTGCGGCCAAGCTAAGGCCGCTTGACCGAGGATCCTCAGGCTCGGCACCCAGGCTCTTGCCGGTATAGCTACCTGGCATACTGTCAACTCCGCTAGAGCTAACAGAGCTGGCGTTGCTCATCTGGCGAAGATGTGAGGACCCCCTCGAAGGCTGTGACGGCACGGGAATGGGTAAAGACCCAATATTTGTGCTGTTCGTTTGGCCCTCCTCGTTCTCGTTACGGTCGATCGCTTTCCCCTTGTCGTTCTGTGCCGGACCTGAACCAGACACGGAGGTTGGATCTGCTGGGCCGCTACTGGCCTGGCCAGCCGAGGCACTGCTGGCTGCGGCTACGCTGGCTTCCATACGCAAGTTGCTGGCAGCACTATTGCCTCGCCTTCGTCCGAGCCCCAGACTAAGAGAACTCGCGCTTGCACTGCTGCCACTGCCGCCATATACATCCCCCTTCTTCTTGGTAGCCTTCTTCTCCTCCTTCTCTCGCTTTTTGGCTTCTTTGCGTGCTTCTTTCTCTGCTTTTTTCCGTCGCTCCTCCTCATCTGCTAGGCTCAATCTTATCGCTTCTGCCATCATGAGGTTCTCGAGATGCGCGGCATCTATCCTTTCCCGACCGGGTCCAACGCGGCTAGAAGCAATGCGAGCACCTGACTCAGAGGCGGATGGAACGTCGGCTCCGCCATCGTTCGGCTGGAGATTGGAGCTGCTACTTGGGCTCTCGTTTCCTCGATGATTTCCTGCAGGTCTACGGCTAAACCTGGATGATCGACCAAAGATGGTGCGGGATTCCTGATTGCCCATCACAAAAGCAGCATGATGTAAGGCATCGGCTGCCGCTGCCCTACGGCGTTGTTGCGCCCTAGCCGCGGCTAGTTTGGTAGACCAGTCGGGKCGAATACGGTCGGTAGTGATAACTCCAGGCGCGTTAGCAGACACGCTTTGCGTCCGTCTGCGATTCGCATTGGCCGAAGGCATCGCTAACGACGGTGAGAGGGTCGAGTTGAGAGAACTCGAAGATGACATGGCCGTGCCCATAGCACCCAGCGCGGGGGGGTTGAATGCATACGTGAGACCGCGGCGGAACGGGGGAGGCTCATATGTCACACCAAACTCGGTCTGGGTGCAATAAGGACATTTGGCCGGCTCCATGATAAGCTCGCCCTCACGCTCCTCTGGGTTAGTCGATGCTTGGCCGTTCTCGTCATCTGGGTGGTGCTCGGGAAGATGCGGGTCAGGGCGCTTGATCTGCACAAAGCACTCGCTGCAAATGATTTGACAACAGCAACGGGTGCGGTTCAGATATGGAGGGTAGTACATGAGGCAAAGCGGACACTCGATTCCCTCTTTGTATAGAAACACTTCGAGAGGTTGGCCGTTGACAAAAGGGTCGTGAGGCAGGTTGATCTCGCGAGGTGTAATGATCTCCGTGTGTGAGCCATTACGGGATAAGTTAAGGGCTGCTGCTAGGGACTTTTTGTGGGGTTTGAACGGTGAAGCGTTCCTCGGGGCAACAGGCGATGTAGGCGAAGGCAGAGCTGAGCCTGGGTTTGAAGTAGGTGTGTCGGAAGGAATCGAGAGAGTTCTAGGCCCTATCGGGACAGTAAGGTTCGGTGTGGAAGTCCCCGGAGATTCAGCTGGCTTGGGCTGTGGAACTAGATGTTCGGGGACTTCGTCGGCAGGAGGGATCTCAAGGCCACGCGCAGCAGCGATGATTTGATGCTCAGCCCAATTCTCATTGAAGTCATCCAGCCCACGCCAAAACGGAGCTATTTTCCTCTCGATCTATCGCATTCAACGTTAGATTAGCGATCAGACTAGCAGTCGACCAAGCATAAATCGCCGAGATAAGCATTACTTACCTGTAACTGGCGAACCACGGGTTTGCTAAAGTCCTCTGGTGCGTTGTATATACCCATTGTCACTAAATAGCCACCATCTACGTGTTCCTCTTTCATGCTGCGTTCGCGCTCTTTAATGCGTGCTACACGTTCCCTCTCGAGCCTTCGAGCCTCCTTCTCTTGCTTCGTCTCTCGATGTTCGAAGGGAGCATCCTGGTGACGGGAGCCTGATGAACCACCGAATGCCAATCCTATCCCGCCAAGTTCGGGTCGACTAGCACGTCTTGATCGATCAGGGAGCTCCCCATGATAACCGGCACCAGTCGAGCTTCCGCCAGGATCCAAGTGAGACCCATGAGGCCCAAGGCGAGAGCCTCCTCTCGCGTCTTTTGTATGTGTATTGCCCATCTTTCAGACTGTACTTGGCTCTCGGCGGACGATCTACCAATTGCGACCGGGTAGTATGATAATAATAGTGTGATGAGGGTCGTCGAAGTGACTTAAGGACTATGCCGTCAAACAAGATCGGCGGTGATGTTGGTCGTATGCATGTAAGATGTGGGATATTGGAGTAACGAGGTCGAAGAATAGCAGGTTCGTCATCCAGGACCAATCAGATCGGTGATAGGTTGCTGGTCTTTGTATCTCGATATCGCTGTGTAGGGTATGGCCAACTGTGGCTGTCGTGTTCTCGTATCAAATACTATTCTACAGCATTGCTGTCAGAAATGCAGCTCTGGGGACACGCGACGCTAAGCAGGAATAGACAAAAGAATTGCTGACCCGAGGCTAGCAATACAAATACATACGCATCAGACAGCCGTCGGTCGGATCTCCAGTCAGAAGTGGTTGCTATCAGTGATGGTACTCGTGACGCATATTATTGAGGGCATCCAATAACGTGAACCAAGAGGCCATCGGGAGAAATTGCTTGGTGCGTCACTGAATCAGGACCTGGGAGTCAATACCCAGAGCACCTCTCTATGCAGTAGTGATATCAGGGTGCGAATGATATGGTATAGGCAATGTACAATACCTTAGGAATGTATGTAGGGACGAATGCGTGCACGTATTCCAGGCACAGGGTCGGCTGGACTGGCTGGACTGTGTGTATAGCTTGGCTTTGGGCCTCGACCAGTAGACCTTAGCCTCTATTTGCTAATTCGTCGTGTATTCCGTTAGGTCGGTATCGCCGGGTTTGAAGATGTGTATATGTTGCAGTGACACGGCCGGATCAGCACTGGAACTCTGGGCTCTTCAAGATATGCGAGATTCTAAGACACAGCGCCTAAAGTCGTTCCAAGTTAAGGATAACTGCTGCTCTAGCCCACCTCTTATTCGACAGAAGGGGAAGAGGATGATAGATGAGAATGAAATATATCATGTACTGTGTATCGAAAAGGGTCGTGCTAGACCTACTTCCCACTTTGTCGCCCTGGCGATAAAAGATCCGGCTCGGAAGTATTGGACGAAAGGCGAAATCCAATGTGATGAAGTAATGTTTAGAGGTGGGGGAGCACGATGTGTCCCAATGTATTTTCGTACTGCACAACCCACACACCGCGCTAACTGCGACCCACAGGTAGGAACTGGAGGTTGCATGTACCTACCATGATGTATCTACAGCTGTAATGTATCTTGCAACTTCAATGTTGAAGGTAAAATACTCCGACATGTATGTGCAGACAACACCGGTTACGGTCAGAGGAGCCAGATGTTGAAAATGAGCCAATAATCAAACTTGATGCAAATGTAAAACAGTCAGATATTGTCAAGCTGTCTACCTGTAATGCTGGCATACATACCCGTATACATACATGTAGGTACATGTAGTCATAAAGTGCTGGAAATGATAAGTACCTAGGTATCCTATGAATTGTACATCCATGCTATGGAATACATTAATAGGTACATAAGTTAGGTAGCGCCCTCCGATCTGTGCATAACCTATGGACTGTTTTTGCATCACCTAGGAACTTCAATTTGCTCATTGAAATATTTATTTTCAAGTTGTCAGCTATGAATTGCTCAAAACTACCAAGCTGCCCCTTCACCTTCCCCTTTTTAACGTCATCGTCATGTCAGAATGATCACTCAAACCTATCATTTCTATAGCCATTCCMCCTCCGTCTTTCACGTAAACAACATTTGAGCAGAAACACATCCAGATTGTATCAAGTTAAAGTACTAGTGCTTACTTCATAGATACATGTATGTATGAGATAACAAAGAACCTTGGAAATGATGTATGTAGGTAAGTAGCTAAGATACCTAATGTCACCAGCCCACGTTTTGTGTAGTTCAACTCCCCTTCCTCCACTCTATACTGACAACGTTTCCAAGCCTCAACAAATAGTCAAGTGGTGCTCCAACAACCCTGGTAGGAATTCCGCATGCCAGGCTCTTTAAGCACGTATTTCGCTTGCGACCTGGCGTCATCCATCTCACGAGACCCGTTCTAATCATATAAGGGCAAATTCGAATATATATCCCGGCAGTAGGCTCAGCAAATATCAGGGCATATTATATCATTTCGAGGAGTTGAAACATATCTCTGGTCGAGACTCTCGGTTACCAGATCCGCCTGACGAGCCTCCTTATCAGCAACCAATGAAAACTTCGGCTTCCAACATCATATGCCATTCACTCATCAACGAGAATGGGTGTTGACTGTATCCCTATCCACCGAAATGGAGATAAGATGTCGGCATAAAGCACCGATACATTTGAAAGATCTGACACATGATGTCCAATGAATTAAGACTTCTGCAATAAGCCAAGCGTGTGACTGTTCGAAATGCCCCAAGCTCACAACAAGATAGTCCTCCAGCCTTAGGCTCCAGCAACCATCACTCCGACGACAAAGTTAGGTATTTTGAGAAAATAAACCCCAGATGTTACAGGTATGTCCACTCCTTCAACAGCCTGTGATAGAAGCATAATGAGGCTCGTGCTACCGAAGTATTCCGGAATCTCGACGGCTCCGCTAGAAGCGGGTCTCTACTGCGGCTACGGGTCCAGCATACATACATGGGGGGCACTTAGTTTGACGCCCTTCTGCGCGACAACTTTAAACACGAGAGAGGAAAGTAGACCGATCAACCATAGGCACACAGCACACAGTTCTACAAGTTGGACAGTTTGATATCACGATGCCATCTAGGTTAATCCTAGAGCGGGATAGAAGGATTCGATTTTATTGCGTTGAATTAAAATTGCCCACCTAGGTATTCAGTAGGTAAACCGACCAACACCGCGTAACTGCTCATCATATTGAATTCAAGCCATTCAAAGGACGACTCACAACCTATAACTTGAGACGAGCAAGTATCTCACGAAATCATTCGTCCACGTCCCTTGGCCCATTGCTCCTAAAGTATTCGTCGTACTCCTCCCAAGTCATATATGGAAACTCAGTCGGCCTGGTAATGGGTACAAATGAGATGCCTCGTTTTTCGAATTCTCCCAGCCTCTCCCTTGTCCTTTCTTTTGCCTTGTTCACGCTGTACACTCTGATCCTGTGGGCACTGCTCGTAACATGTAAGCCCCAATTCCATGCATTCCTAATCTCGATAGGCTGTGTGTTGAGACTGTTATCCCAGCACCTCACCACGATCTCAATCCAGCCTTCGACATCGCATGGCAACCACATGTGCCATGTGCGCCATGCGAATTTATGCTTGGCGCTCATATTTTCGACCGGCACTGCGTACCACGAGAATCCTCCATCAGCGCTGACTTCGACGCGTTCGGGCCAACGGCCGCCTCCTGAATATGCCCAACCCTTGATCTCGATCTTTCCCTTATGTACGACGACCTGCTTATTCCATGGCGACATGATGGCACTGCAGCAATGAGGGTCTGCAATTGCTTTCAAGTGGGAGGTCTAGGTAGAAAAGCTCTTGAAACGACATACCTGCTGACTGGCATCTCTTGTATCTGAATGCCATCGGTCCAACGCTGATTATGCTTGCCGACCTGTTGACTGAAGTACAAATATTCCCTGCTCTGCACTGCGGCTCGAGTCGGCTCGGGKATCGCTGTTATGCGATAAAGCCACTTCACGCTCCTGGCGCCAATATATCCCATTACTACCGCTCGGACCGGCGCACCGTGGATTTTGGGGAGAGGCTCCCCGTTCATCTCCCAGACGAGCATGACTTCGTTCGCTTTAACCTTGGCATACGGGACGCTGATGACGTAGTTCATAACCTCGTTCATTTTGAAGTAAGTATCCGCACCTACGAGCTCCAAATGCTTCCCGTCGTCTTCGAGTCCGCCGCAATACTTGATCACCTTCTTAAGTGATACTCCTACGTACCTTGCCGTACCAATGGCGCCCTCTGCCCAGGGTGCATTGATCATCTCATCACCCTCGCCGGCATAGAGCCCGATCTGCTCGATGCGTCGTGTGCCACTGCACTGGATAGTGACGAGCCGTTCCATGCGCGGAAACCGGCTCTCGTCCTGGAGATCCGATAATGTGATTTTCTTCGGCTCCTTAACTAGGCCATCAAGCCGGAGGAACCACGCCGAGGGGTCAATGGATGGGATCCCGCCGTGGTTGCGGATGAAATGCAGGGGGTTTGGAGTGACTGGCTGAGCAATGACGAGTCTTTTGGGCGGCTCGCCATTGTACGGAAATTGTAGAAGATGCAGCATATCCGGAGACTTCTCCTTCAACACGATGGCCCATGATTCTTCTGGGACCACCGCAAGGCGTCCGCCAATGGCACGGTGCCATAGTTTCCATCTGATTCCTATCATACAGTAAAATAAGTTCCGCGAGATACACGGCAAATCTAAAGGAAACGAACTCACCCTCTAGGACCGGATTAGTACCGGGGACAGGAGCGAGCTGGAATTCGGGTGGAGGCGGGAATTTCTGAGATATTAGAATCTCATGCGCCTTTCTCTTCTTATCTGGGTAATCCTCCCATTCAACATACCTGTTGACTTGGTGGTTAGGCTTGTAGCTATGAGTAAAACGAACCCCCTTCCTAATAGTAAACTTCGACTCACCCTTCCCAGCCAGGTAGTTCGTCGGCGGCAAGTTTATAATCGGATTTCTTAGTAACTGGCGCACCATCCCCTTCCCAGCCAGGAAAGTCCCCGTCTACCTCTTTGCCCCTTGTTTGATCGAGTAGATGTAGCTCTACTCCCGCCAGGCCTTGCTCCAATTTCCATTCATCGCTGGGCTGGCCAGTTTCAGATTGGGTGCCATTGTCTTTTGCCGGTGCACTAACCTGAAAGTTTTGAACAGCTTCGCGTAATGGAATATCAGTCTGCATCTTGATTGAACGTCAGGTGTCCTACTCAGTATACGAAGATTAGGAGGACGCCGTGGTGAATATATAATATATCTCTCAGTGATACGACAAGTATGATCGTAACCTAGAATATCAATTCTATGGGTCAAGGGCGAGCTATAGAAGATGGTGTGCGGTTAATATTTATGTGACGAGAGCTTACTGAGCAACTTACGCATTTCCCGGGAATGTAGATTTAAGAACGACGTCAAAAGCTTGTCACTCCAAGTCTAATAACCGACCGTGAATCTAGAGCTATGCAACATTCGTCCAAGTCCGGTAGTGCTAGACGATATAAGATTCCTCTTAGGAAAGGCCTTGAGCCAATAATAACGATTATAGGTACATTTCCCTACATTGGCTTGATAAGAAACGAGTATGCCCCTGTGCAATTGGCGGGKTTTGTTCTTCATCGAAGCACCCGCATAGTGCAGGGTTGATGAGTAGTGCAATAGGCTTAAAAGGTGATTAATGAGTGCCATGCAGTATCACTTCGACGCATGATAATTTGGAGGGGTCCGGACGGCACACTACACATCCAGGACTGAATAGTGCTGCTCGAATTTCCATTGGGGGCTCAGTTTTAAGGAGATCTAGAACGATCAGGGATATTTAAAAGCTTGATTTTCGTATTACCACACACCTCTCTCCACCGAAATCCCAGCATAATTGTCGATGTATACTCACACGGAGCGGCCCATAAAGGAAGTTTCAGATGCCCAACCAGACGGTGAAGGTTTTACCATAAGGGTACAAAATCTCGTGGGAGCGCGAACCAACGTAAACGACCGTCATCTGTCTTCCGTGAAACGTACCTTCATTGGGTAAAGTGCAGTCTGGACATGACTGAAAGTGGGCTGACCCTTTGCTATTCCTTTAGATTACCTGGCATACCTTCAAATCGAAAAAGTTCCTGTCTGTCATGACACTAGACCAGGATGTTCGCTGGCTACTGGTACTATAACACTTGTTCGTAGACAGCCATCGAAAACTCCTTGTATTCTCAACTGCATATATTGTCACGGTGAGGGGCATACGGTAGGTAGTGGTAGAAACAATGTAACAATGTTACGCGGGGAGCTCTAAACCTACCTTCTACGAGATCGAGCCTACAAAGAGACGACTACCTTTTATCTACACGGTCTCAGGTCTCTCTCACTACGCCTAAAGGAGCCAGGATAGGCCCTAATGATATTCTCAAATGTTTAGTTTAAGAGCTTGAAAGCTAATGGGTTTTCTGCTCGGGTTGCCTTCGCGTCTTCACAGAGTGTTGGGTGTGAGGTGAACTCAACTCACCAAATGCTACAAAACTAAGTGTGACATCCTTGGGTGGTTATAGGGGTATACTAGAGAGTATAAAGCTTGAGGTGCCTACGAATAAAAGTAACTCCTCTCCCCTTATTTCAAACGCTTATCGAGCCATTTTAGTAAATGAAGTGATCGCAGTATGATGAACTCGGTTCATAATGGTTGTGCTGGGCAAACATGCATGTGTCTAGGGTCTTACAAAAAAAGAATTACAGTTGGTCATGATAGTAATTGCGCATTGCGATGTGGCAGGAATGTACTAACTACCTACTTCCTCTCTCCCCTAAGAGAGATCAAGTTGCATTTGCATAGATAACGTCGCCAATCTTATGGACGAAGGCCTATGAACTTCTGTGACACAAGCTATGATGCTACATCCGTTTTCTTCGCCTGTGTTTCGAGATATCGCGCTTGGGATCCTGAAATAGAATAACCTGCTCTACGTAGAACCCTGTCGACATTTGATGCGATATCGGGCAAAGCAACGCACGTGTGAGAATATAGACGGCTTCTGGAGTCTATGCCTTTCAGTTTATCCGCCAGATGTATGATGCTGATGGAAACTGCCTCGGGCTTAGGAATAGGACATAGATGTTTTTGCGTGAGCGACCGGATGAGAGCCCCAAGCATTGTAACCTCACAATCATCTTGATGATACTTGCAGAGAAAGCTAGGACCGCGACCCTGGCTAAGACGCGTGACAATCTCCTCCACGGGTCTAAGCATCAATTGAATTGCTTCCATTCTCTTATTGCTAACATGGACTATTGTATGTTAGATGCCTAGTCGCCTGCCATAACGGGTTTGTTTGCTTACCGGAGAGTCCTGCTGGCTCAAGGCTGTAGGAAAATAACCGTTTTGAACGTCTATAGTCTAGGCGCAGGCCGCCTTCTTCATCGGTGACAGAGTGTAGTATTAAATACTCAGCCGTCTTTCTGAACAACATCTTTTCCCCTAATTCCCAGGCAATCCAAGAGAGAAACTCCACAAATGTTGTCCTCATAACTGGGCGAGTGGGACCAAGAAGAGGAAGTTTCTTCGCTATGTCCTTTAGCCAGTTCTGGGCCCAAGGTTGGAGGATTCGAGTAAGATCGTACTTGTCGGTTAGCACAGTAAGCTTGTACAAACTCCAGCACTTAAAAGCCCTAGTAGTACTATGTGAAGGAAAGGGGTCGACGGACGCGGGTATTTTGTCGAAACAGCTATGGATGATGTTTAAAAGTATCTCCATCGCGTGTGGACGGTCTTCTGGGAGACCAACTATCCATTCAGAGCCGCCGGATCTGTCTGGCTGTTTAGACTCAGCGAAACCACCGTAGAGTAGCGTCTTAAAGAATGGGGACGCTCGAGCTAGAGTCTTCGGGCATACGACAAAAGTGACGGCGTTCTTGCCTCCAACGACAAGGCAAAGCTCGCCATCTGGATCAATAACAACTCGGCAGGGTTCGGTCCTCGTGGACATTTCCTTCAGCTGGACTGTCTGGGGTGTAGGTGAAGAGACTTCGTTAGCTTGTTCGGATGCTTGGGTGGAAGTCTGGAGATCGTTTGAAGACATTGCGACGGGAAGAATAGGAAGAATGGGAGGAATGGCAGTCCGATTAGCAGCGAAGAGGCCATAATTGTTTTTCGTTCAATGTAACGAGAGGAATGAGAGGTCAGGAAGGCAGGTGCTTGTGACGTTTGAATGGGAGGCAGTCACGACTTGGATAGTCCATAGATAGCAACGCCAGGCTTGTACAACAGTTGCAGTCACTTGGCAAATGCATACTAGATTGTGCACATGTAAGTGGGCACCTTTAGAATATAGTTTCAGTTTGATGCCACATGCAGAGAAGCTGGATATGGATAAATCTATCTAATAATGAATTTAGGTAGCAGATGTCGCGTTTCAATATGCACCTTCCAATGAAGTTGGCGTTTGTATAAGTTGCCTGATCCTACCTAGGTACAACGTTTGTCAGCTGATTGCGGCTGGCAGCAAGTGACAAGTAGAGGGGGTGGGGGGTGGGGGGTTACAAAGTAACTCAGGTACTCGCCCCGCAGTCCAACATGTACATATGTACATGCACCTAAATTATTTTGAATTTCGATCTCACTCAAATTTCATCATCTGTACATTTATTGTTGCGCTACCCATTTCGACCCGACTGTCAAACATGGCGGCGAGCGGTATGCCTGGTGATGCGCTTCAAGGTCTAAAAGCCCTGGTGAAATCTTCAACAGACCTCATATCTCAACTTGAATCGTTTCTTCACTCGATAGCCGTCGACAAAACCTCCGAAGCGACTGCCCCGCCATCGTCATCCTCTCCCGCCGCGGAATCTATTGATCCTCTGTCTCTCGCCCACGACTCCGCCACCCTCATTAAGGCCCATACAACGAAGCTGTCCCTCCTCATTATAAATGAGCCGTTCACACCCTCTGCTATTAGCAAAGTTCTCCGCGAACTAGTTGCTGGACCCATCCCAGCTCTCGCCTCCACCGTCCAGATTTGTGACTCCGACAAATACACCGCAGTGGCTCGCCAGGATCTCGCGTGGCGCTGTTATCGCGTACTAAAAGAGCTGAAGAGCCTAGTCGAGACAATCCCACTGAACGGGAAAGTCTTGCCTAACGCGCAGAAGAATGGCACCAGGGGAGACAAGGGCAGCATGGCCGCCACGGGCGTCATTTGGGCTGCTTGCGACGATGTAATTCTACTCAAGAAGCTGGGATTTGCGGGGCTATTGGTCAAGAAAGTCGAGGAGTACAGGGATACGCTGAAGGATATCCTAGAAGAGCTAAAGGAATACAGCGAGGAGGTTGATGAAGACGAAGACGACGACGGCTCCAGCGAAGGGCAAGAGAATGAAGTTAATGGCGTCGCGGACCAGCTGCAAAACACACATATTTCGACCCAGGAGATGCTGGACGATCTGATGAATCCTCGCCACATACCTAGAGACGACCCGGACAAAATCCGAGAGCGCTTGGAGTCCTGTCTGAAGCGGTTACGACTGACAACCCTGCTCTACACTGCCATCGTCAAGAGGCGATTAAAAGCTCTACCGCAGCTCTCTACTGCAACAGAAATGCCAATCGCGCAACGCCTTGATGAAGTTTTTCCGTTGCTGAGAAGACTGCCACACCGATTTGGCGAGGTTGCGTGCGCATTCTACGAGCTGGACCGTGACGCCATCGATCGCGCCATGGACTCTTGCTTTTTTGACGCATTCGCAGCGTCAGAGATGCTGATGAAACCGTGGGAGGGCCAGAGAGACGAGTTTACTGACTGGGCAGAGAAATTCCAAGTAGGGATTAAAAAACCAGATTAAGTGCACATTAGTATCAATAAAAGTCTTCAGGAGGGATATATATATATATTCAAAAGGCGTTATATACACTGCCCGTCAAGGTTAGGAGACGAGACGCTTGTCCTATGTCAAGAGCATGTGAAGAATCAAAAGCCAGAAGATGCAAGTTCCTGTAAGCTGTCCTCCAACATGGCCTTAATTATACTTGAATTGCGACGGAGTTAAAGTTGACCTATTTTCTTGTTAGCCCAGCATATTTCGATAGTTCGGGGGAATCTCACATGGCCTGTGGATGGGCAGTTGTTTGTGATCTCAGGACCGGTAGTGGATTTGCCGTTAACCGTGATGGTGACGGCACCAGTCTTCCCGCTGAAGCTGACTTGGTAGAACGAAGCCTTGCCGACCGAACTCGATGCGCTTACAGTCTGGCTCGACCCACCGATGGCGACGGTAATGTCCTTGGGGGAGTTAGACAACACAATGATCGAGATAACATCTTTCGTGCCGCTCGCTGCAGAAGCGCTTCCTCCCTGGCCCCAGACGGTGCCTGCAGTTAGAAGTTAGCGTATGTGATCGAGGCATGACTCGTGCAGTTCTTACCGCCGTCACCGCATACTGCCGCCGGCGTGGTTCGGTACCATGCCACGGCTCCTTCAGATGGCAGGTCTACATTTGCGTTGCCGGCTTTATAGGCGCTGATAAAATAGGGCAAGACGAAACGGAAAGCAGAGTGTCCAAACCCGTTGACGTACGTCTCGGCACCGCTAACAATCTGTGCGGCAATCGGGTCGTTGATGTAGCTGGACTCGCCGTAGTCGTTCCCTGTTCGTGTCAGTTTTCGATTCGGAGAATCTAGCTACTGGCATGTGCTGTGTGCTCACAAGTGATGATCTCGATGTATTCGGGCTGAATATCCAAGACCTGCTTCCAGCGGTCATACCATAGAGAGTCGCTGGATGAGTACCAGTTCTTGTTATACTGTGGGAGATCTAATATTCATGGTCAGTTCACAAGAGGTGACAAAGTAGTCTCAAAGTCAGGTGAAAGCTCTCATACCCGTGTAGAAATACGGGCTTACACCCATCATGTATGGCTTGCCCTGGAGAGTCGACTTGTACGCTTGGTCATTGCCGGTGTCCATTGTGTACTGATTCGCGTTTGGCCATGCACCCCAGTTGACTACATCGTGTAAGTTCCTGGAATGGTTGTAATGCCATAGGTGGGGAATAGTACGTACAAGCACCATCGATCTGACCAAGTTTACTCCCAACACCCTGGGCACCCAAAGAAGACCAGTCCGGAACCACTACAGCCTTAAGTCAGCAATGTGGCAGTCAACGAGAAGAAATCATCCACGGAATGACGAAGGCGTGGCAACAAGCTTTGGGGTGTACTCACAGAAAATGTCACCCGTAGCAGACCGCACCGAAGCCCAGTTGTCGGACCAGCTGGGACCCTCGAAGGTTGAGACGAACGGTTTACCGTTGACCTTGAGCTGGCTGCCAGCACCCTTGTATTGGTTGACAAGCGAGACGACTTGATCAACCGTCCAAGAGCTGGCGGCCATATCAAAGGACAGGAACAGGCTGAAGCCGTTGGACGACGCTGTGTCGTAGGCCAGCTGCAGCTGTTGGGCATTCCACGAGTCCTGGGATCCGATATTCAGAGCAAAGCCGTCGATGCCGGCCGATTTGGCTTCTGTGATGTCCTTCTGCCACTGGTCTTGGGATTGTCCGCTTGTCAAGCCCACCATATAGTGGGCGAAGACTAGGCGGTTACCGCTACCTTGTCGCGGCATGGCTACACCAGCAGAGGCCAAGTTAGCAAGCAGCGCAACCGCTGCTGTAATATTGAGACGCATTTCTTACTAAGTCAAAGCACTTTGCGTGCTAGTCGTTCATATGAGAAGACAAGAAGAGGCGATGAAGTCGTGATGAAGTGATCGACCATCGTTGACGTTGGAGACTGTAGCCACACATATATATACTCATATACATGGCTTCCTATACAGTGGACCTAAAATTAAATATAAGTCTAAATCCTGCTCCCGACTATGTATGTGACATCAGGGGGGTAAGGCTATGTCTGCGTGGCTGCAGGGTAGGACTTGAGAGGCCGAGGGAATGGGGCCGAGATTGGCAGCCGTAAGGCGGTCGTAAGGCGGCAATTTCGATGTGACCTTCATCCTAATCGTGCTCCTCGTGTTCGCAATTGGCGTCTACACATGTCAAGCTTGATGAAGCTCGCATCAGGTGTCAACAAATCATAAGGCCAAAACTCGTCGGTGAGATGTGACTAAGATGGAAGCTACGAAGCTTTCATAAGAGAGCTACAGCTCACTTGGGATAATCGGAAAGTCCCAGCTGCAGCTGCATCAATAATAGTCTTACTACAGCATCCAATTACGTTTCCATATTGCTTACTTCATTGAGGTTCTGGGGTCAGTTAGTGAGCGGGAGATCATATGGCCATCCAAAATAGGTCAAATCTAAGAGAGAAGCCCAAAGGTTCTAGGAAATATCTAATATCATGAGCTCAGCTTGTCACTATGTCCTCCGTTTCTAGTGACCAATGTGAGGCTTATGCATCACCAAGTCTAGCGTGATGTAAGATTTATATGAAACTACTTACTCAATATTGAGAAGCTTACCAGGCAGGACGGATTTGTGGTTGTAATAGTCCTATCGTTAGTCATTGCCATCGTAGCCATCATCTTTTCAGGCCGAGTCGGTACCGAGGCGACGGAAGGATGTCCACCACTTACTCGATGCACTATTTTCATTCTAATCCAGGGTTTTGGGTAGAGTGAAGCCATCCTTCGGCGACATGTGGAAGTCTGGCTAGCTCTGGAGCTTTAACTCCCTCCGCAGAGTCTAGTAGTGGTATGCGCCGCTGGGATGCAGGTTGGATCGAGAGCAGATAAATGCGACCTCACTATGCAAGTATGTAGAAGGGGAGCTACTTGACATGCGACCCCGCGGCTCGTTTCAGGAAGGTCGGTGGTGATGGGTTATTTATATAGGCCGACGTCCAATCAGGGCTGTCTATTCTTCAATTCTACGAATGAAACAGGTTTAATACCCCCTAATCGTTACATATTTTAATAAGATAGCTAGGTGTAAGATGATAGATCATAGGAGAGCAGAGTCTTCTTCAACGGACCTGAGCGGATCTAAGCGGATCTAAGCGGATAATGACGCAATTGGTTTCAAATTCTCGCGGCAGTTTCCTATTGGGGTAACGGCCTCATGTTGTGGCTTACCATCCGCTGTGGCTGAGAGACGCCCCCCTTTCTGGCTTGGCTCTTTGTTGGTTAATCCCCCCGATTGCTTCTCCCCTGAATTGCCGGTTCCCCACCTTCACAACCCCCTTCATCTCGCTGTCTCAAACGCGATTACACACATACATGCATGTAGACACTATTGCAGGACAACCTCTGCCGAGAGCGAAGGCGAAAGCCATGCACTTGGATCTCGGGCTCTTTATAGATGTTAGAGGGGKGTTGCTTGCTAGTGGTTAATAATTCAATGCACTAAGACGCGGTCATCTGATTTTACTCGGCCATATCGCCGGTTCTTGACCGTCTGGTGTCTTCTTTTCGTCTACTGCTCCTTTAGTCAATTTTCTTCCTCCGGCGGGATAAGTACGGAAGACAGTTCTAGACCTCCTATTGAGGTTTTTTCGAGAACTCGGTCACTTGTTCACTCATTCGCTTTGCTCATAGTTACTGTCCTTCCCTTCAAGCGGCGAATAATTCCGTCAATGATCTCGTTCGACCACCATGCTACCCCCGGTTTCTGGCTTTAATGTTGGTTTGTTATGTGTGAAACAGCCTCTATATTATCCACAGCGTCGCTCTAACTATCTCGATTTGTCCAAAACGCCGGGTCATTACTTCTTTAAGAGCGCCCTGATAATTGACTTCAATGACACCCTGTATTTCCTCCCACAGGTAGCTGGCTAATTCCGCCAATGATCAAGATATTGAAAGACCGGGTCGCGTGTCCTCAACGGGCGCGCCTCGGTCCTATACTAAACCGAGAATCTTTGTGTTGATTTCTTCTTTTGGAGATACTCTTGAATCTGCTCGCTAGGGAATAGAAACAATGCACATGAATCTGGCTATAAGTTGATGGTTTCCCACATGTGCGTCAGAGTATGTGGCCGCTGCTAGGGTTCCATCTCGCATCAACTGGGCCGGCATTCCCAAGACGTCCAGCGTAAAAGCGGTAGATCAACATGATATTGCATCTTCTTCTCTTGTCCGTATTGGCTTTTGCTTCTTCGGTGTTTGCTGCATTCGGCTTCACCAAGTCCGGTAGCAATTATGTCGTTGACGCTGGTTCGAGCAATTCGCTAGTCTTCACCGTCAACGGGGGCAGCTGCGACATCACCTCGATCAAATATCGTGGCACCGAGCTTCAGGCTTCCGGAGGCACGCAGCTGTCTTCTGGCCTTGGTTCCGCGACTGTCAAGGTTGAGTCGGTCACAGCTAGTATGTTGCCCGGCATATAAAATAACTTCACCTTGGGCGTTTTCTTACACTACGACCAGGCTCCGTTAACTACGTCAAGGTAACCTGCACCACCTCGACACTGACTCATTACATGGTAGTCAAAGAAGGAGAAAGCAACATCTATCTCGCTACTTACATCAAAGAGGAGCCCTCAGTTGGCGAATTACGCTTCATCGCCCGTCTGAAATCATCTGTACTGCCTGAGGAATATCCTTATGGCAAAGTGTCGACCACATCTGGCAGCTCAGCTACTGTGGAAGGCTCTGACGTCTTCATTGTTGACGGAGAGACTCGGTCCAAGTTCTACTCGAGCACTCGTTTCATCGACAAGGACGCCCAGTGCGTCTATGGTGGCTCTGATGTGATCCATGTATGCGTGTTGGCACCGCATCCTGAATCGTCCTCTGGTGGTCCATTCTTCCGTGACATCGAAAGTAACAACGCCGGCGAAGCAACCAACCTCTACTGGTATATGAACAGCAACCACGTACAGACCGAAGCTTACCGGACCAACGTCCTGCACGGGCCTTACATCTTAACCTTTTCGCGATCAGGTGTCCCTAAACTCCGTGATGCTGACACATCATTTTTCTCGGGACTCGCCATCACGGGCTATGTTCCTGAGTCCGGGCGTGGTTACGTCTCTGGTGCTGCCTCCGGAATTCCAAGTAGCTTTCAGATTGTAGTCCATTGGTACAATTCGGCAGCGCAATACTGGACAATTGCATCATCTAATGGCGCTTTCACATCCCCTGCGATGAAGCCTGGTACTTACACCATGATTCTATACCAGGGAGAGTACAAGGTTGCCACCGCTACTGGCATCTCCGTCAGTGCTGGCAAGACTACATCCAAAAATATCGCTAGCACGGAGACGTCGCGAAATTCGCTATGGAAGATTGGTGAATACGATGGCCAGCCCACCGGGTTCCTCAATGCGGATAAGTTCCTCCGGATGCATCCATCGGACTCGCGCATGACTGCATGGAAACCCGTCATGTATACCGTCAGTTCTTCGTCTGTGAACCAGTTCCCCATGGCACTCTTCCAGACCGTTAATAATCCAGTGACCATCAAGTTCACTTTGCCCTCCGCACCCAGCGCCGCGACTCTCCGAATTGCGACAACTCTATCATTCAGCGGTGCTCGCCCTCAGGCCAAGGTTAATTCGTGGACCGCAAAGGCACCATCAGCGCCAACCAAGATCGACAGCCGCGGCGTAACCCGTGGTGCATATCGTGGCTACGGAGAAGTCTACGACGTTAGCATTCCTTCCGGGACTCTTGTTGTGGGCGAGAATACTATTACGATTACTTCTATCTCGGGCAGCAGCGGCAGCACCTTTTTGAATCCAAACTTTGTGAGAATTACGAACATGACCCCTTACCTAGGTATTTAACCCGGGCTAACGATAGCGGATGCAGATCTTCGATGCTGTTGAACTCTTTACGTGAGGCTTCATATAGCCATATAAACGTCAATCCGTTTGAAGGACACCCGTAATAATTGCAACATTTCGCATGCCTATTGAAGATAATTGAATAGGATCCCGTAACGTAGCAAGACCATAGCAGAATATACCGCATACTGAAAGACAGATGCTGATCTTGATATGGCTGGACTGTTGGTCCCTCGTATTAATTGTATGAACTCTAGTGTATATGGGTTATATCTGGTGCCATTCTGTCTTGTCCTAACCAGCGCAAGACCTTTCGCAAAGGAGTCTAATGAGTCTGGCCTCTAGGTTTCATCTCTTTCCATGAGGTACGACCAAGCTAAAGCACACAATGCGATAGCTACCAAGTAGAACCACCACACAAGTCCAATTGCCCCTTCTTCAACACCCAACGCAAATACATATCCACCAATGGCTGGTCCAACAGCGCGAGCGAGACTTGCAAGCATGTTCCCAGCCCCATGAATGGTTCCTAGAACAGTCTTCGCGGGAGCTGCTTCGGTTAGCAGGATGACAGTGCTTGGGATCGCCATAGTGCGCGCCATGATCTGAGCGCATATGACCAGTCCTAAAAACACCCACCGCGCGCCATCCTCCCCACTACCCGCAAGCAGCGAGAGGTACGGCGCCGCCGCATACGTTATAGGGAATAAGAACAGCGCGATCCGAAATACGCCACGCGTGCCCATGCGGGCCTGCAGCCGCGGATAGATGAATAGCTGCAGTAGGATACCGCAGACGCCAAAAGTCGAAAGCCACACACCGATCGTGGACGACCTAAGCCCGAGCCCTCCTGCGAACGCGAAGAAGGTCGCCTCGCTGTTATCGACTGGTGGACTGCTCAAGTATACGGGGAAGATATGCATAAAGGCCGAGTTGTGCAACGGGAGCAACCCAAATGAGACCAGAGCACACAACACCCTGCGCGTCCATATGCTTCGGAAAGGGAGGCCTCTACCAGCGTTGGGCGTTATGTCCGGCACAGGCTTCTCAGGTTCCGGCCGTGCCTGACCTAGGAATGTATCTTCGCTACTCTCGATTCTTACATATTCTTGCTGTCTCGGCCGTAGACGTCCAACCCACCGTACGATAGCCGCACCCATCCTAAGACCAATGTCACTCTGATCCTCTTTCCCAGGAAGCGTTTCTCTCAGACCAGCCATAGCCAGAAGAAGAGAAACACTCAACAACGCAGCATTCAACAGTGCTGGGAGCGCGTACGGGTATTCGAGGGCCCAGGACACACCATCAGGATTCCCGTTCGTATTCAGGATCCCCTGTGGCCCGAATAGCCACGCCAAATTGACAACAGGCTCCGCGAGGCACCCTCCAAGCGCCAGGCTTGCCACCATGCCCGCATTGAAGACGAGAGGCAGTAACAGAAAGGCCTTTGTCTGGTACTTGCGCTCGCGGACCACTTCGGCCGTCACGGTGCGCATAATACCCACGTTGCCATTCGCAAGACCTGCCAGGATCCGCCAGAATAGCAGCGCACCAAATGAACGCGAGAAGCCAAATCCGACATTCGCCAGCACAGAAATCGCAAGCCCACCCACTATCGAGAGACGCCTTCCGTGTCTATCTGAAAGACGACCCCACGGTAAACTTACAACAAATTGCGCCAGTGGGAATGCCGCTACTAGCAAGCCTGAGAACTCGGAGATACGGGCGGCTGCAGCATCGGTGGCTTCCGGTGATTGGTCGTTGTCCGAAGGGCTTGGAGGTGGCGGTAGAACCGAGCGCACAAGATAGAAGATGTACGGCAGAAGGCAGACATTGGAGAGGGGCTCAGAGAGTCGGCAAAGGGAAAGGATGAAGAGTTGGTCTTTATTTGGGAGGTCTCGCCATCGGACATCCGTCGCCTTTGGCGCTGCGGGCGTCGCTGGGCTTCGATCGCCTCTGAAGCCTTCGCGAGCTATCGGCGTGAGGTCCGGCAGTTCTGGTAATTGAGACTTTTGTCAGGCTTAAGTATTGGTATTATCTTCATAGGAGTTTCATCTTCGTAGAGCATGTAGAATTGCGTTCTAGAATTACTCACCACTTCCCGACCTGACCGAAGTCTGAGCCTCAACACTCGCTTCCCGACCCATCTTGTCTTCACCCTTCCAGTTCAATACGGTAGGTATTTGCTCGGGTATATCATCATTGCTCCTGTCCCGTCTATCGCAGCTCTCTACCCCTTAATCTTTCTTTAAAGAAGCTCTGAAACAATATCGGCGTTACACAATCTGATCGAATCTTAATTCCAAGCTGAATAAGATTCAGAGTGACGCAACATACTGCAGGCCTACTTTTATATGTCTTCTACGGAAGCTCACTCCGTTGGGTTTGAGCTGGGGCTAAATGCTCTTCCATCTCATCATCGCCAAGTTTATTCACCCTCTCGGTGGTTCGTGGCAATTCTCTAATTACCCTGACCAGATTCAGTAATCTGGATTCGACGCAGGGCTCTTCCAGCTCCGGGTCGAGGCCTTATCACGGCAATTAATGTGGTGTCCAGGGTACCATCAAGTACAATTTAACCGCGTCCAATGACACTCGACATTTAGTGCGCGTACAGCATATAGTTACCGATTTTATCACCTCTGCTCCCCACGATGTTCCCCTACCTAAATATATTACTTGCAGGCGTCGTACCACCTACATATCTTGGCCTGCAGCCCCCAGGCTCCGGCAAACTGGGGGGAGGAGCTTAGGGGAACATATCTCTCCGCGCATCCATGTCATGCCATTACAGCACCAACCGAGATGCTTCCAACTTGGATGGCAGGCTAATGCGGGGGTGGCACGCGGGCACTTCTTCAACGCGGGACGTCCTCCCAAGAGGATGGGTAAGCTATGTATATACCCAGCCGTGCTAGTTATAGAATAGGAAGCTGAACAAGACCAATTTGCCAGCTCAGGACGAATGTCGCAGCGCGGGGGGCAACATCAGACAACAGGCCGCTTTTTGACCTTGACGAGGGTGGGAAGCGTCCTATTTCGCGCTGTTTTGTAGCAGTATGAATAAGTTGTTGGTTTCCAACTCTTTCTGATCATCAGCGTGATATCTAGGTTTTCTTAACGCTCTTCTCTGCTTTGACCTTCATCGGCAGACATCATTGGGAGTTCTGCTACTGATTCTCTTCGTCCCATGTCTTTACTGTGTTATAATATTCCTCTCATATAAAATTTACAGTCACAATGGCACTAGTAACCAAGGCTGATATTCGGCTTCACTTATTGTGCATCTTTTTTGCCGTCGGCTCATTCGTTTGGGGGTAAGATAAATATCCCTTGCCTTTCCAAGCGACTATACTCAGCGTCTTTCATATATGAAAGACCAGTAGCCCCGTCCCCGACGTCCAGAAATAACCACTGTGATGTCTGGGCGAGGATTCAGAGCCGCTGCTGACCATTTTCTACTTGGTATAGCTATAATGTGGGCATCCTCTCATCCGTCCTGGTCCATCCCGGGTTCATTAAGGTGATGGGCCATCTTACGCCGTCACGAAAAGGGGTAATCACTGCCATATATTACCTAGGGACCTGGTATGTTGGTATCATTAGTTACTCCTATCCCTGTCACACTGGGAACTAATTAAGTCACAGTGAGTACTCTCCTAGCTAGGATCATCATGCCCAATTCGATCCCTTCAGACTCTTGCCCTTTGTTGGGGGGCTACAATAGATAAGCACCTGGGCGGCAGAATAGCTCAAGAAAGCACATTCTTCATTCCCACCGACTGACGTATCGCAGGGATAAGCTACATCTTTATCTCTCACCCAGCTAGCGACCTCTTCGGACGGCGGTATGCGGCCCTAGCCGGCATCTTCACCGTCGCCGTCGGCAGCGCTTTCGAGTGCGGTGCAACAGGATCCGGGGCCTACGCCATGATGATCGTTGGCCGCATCATATCTGGTATTGGAGTAGGGATGCTGTCGACTTCGGTACCCCTATATCAAAGGTTATTTTATGTCCCTATATATTTTTATGAGAATACAGATTGACTTTTTTCGACCCTAGTGAGGTTGCTCCAGCTGGCAAGCGTGGGAAATATGTCGTTTTGAACCACGTTGGATTTGTTGCTGGCCTAGCTGCTGGCTTCTGGTAAGCAGTACCGACCAAAACCATTCAGAATTATGCTGAAACAAACACCCACTAACAAATAAAAGGGTTGGTTACGCTGTGACGTTCTGGGATGCCACGGAGCATGACATATATGTCTCATGGCGTGTTTCTCTTGCCGTTATATTGATTCCCTGCTTCATCTTTGGAGTCGGGCTTCCGTTCCTCCCCGAGACGTAAGCCGCTCTAACATCATTCTGAAATACTGGGGCTATGCTAAGATCAAAGGGTATAGTCCACGCTGGCTTATAGAGCACGGGCACTACGACGCGGCGCATAAATCACTATACTGGCTACGCGAAGGAAGCTTCGCGGACACCGAGGTTGACGCTGAGCTTACTCATATTCGAGAGAACGTAGAGGAGCACCGGGCCTCCGGCGAATCGAGCTGGTTGTCTCTGTTCCGCGACCGAAACCTATTCGAGAGACTGTGGCGCGCGTCCTTACTCCAATTCATGGCCCAGATGTGCGGTGCTACCGCTATGAAGTATTATCTGCCGACGCTCTTCGCAAAGCTTGGTCTGCCCACTCGCGTCACCCTGATGGCGGGTGGCATCGAGTCGACATTGAAGATCGGCATGACGGTCATTGAGATGCTCCTAATCGACCGCCTAGGTAGAAGGGTGACGTTGACCGCGGGTTGTGTCGCCATGGGGCTTGGCATGTTAGTAAGTTGATCCCACTCCGCATAACTTGACTACCTGTCAGTCCCCTCCAGCCGTGGACTGTTAACTGATATCGCCAAAACAAGATCAACGGTGTGTTAGGTCAGGTGTATCCGGATAACACGAACAGCGCTGCCGACGTAGTCTGTATCGTGTTCATCTTCATCTACGCTCTGGGCTATAGTATGGGGTTTGGACCGGCAGCTTGGGTGTACGGGTCCGAGGTAAACCATGCTCTAAGTTCTGACCTAGTCGGAGAAATGCTGACGTTACGTTTAAGATTTTTCCGACTTCTGTTCGCGCACGAGGCCTCAACTTCTCTGCATCAGGCGGGGCGATCGGCTCCATCGTTGTGGCCCAGGTCTGGCCAGTTGGCATAGACACGATCGGATCTAAGATTTATTTCTTCTTCATGGCGGTAAACTTTGTCTGCATTCCCGTAAGCCACTGCCTTTTCAGATTAGGGCTTCACCTCTTAGCATATCCTGACTCTCCAAACCAGATCATTGTTCTCTTCTACCCGGAGACCAAAGGCCGACCATTGGAAGACATGGACCTGCTGTTTAACAAAGGCATTGGGAGAGCCGGTGAAGATATTGACGAACATACCGAGCCTGTGCTACCCAAAAATGTTCGTCGCCAGTCACAGAACTGAGGATTTTTGGGGAGGCCAGGGGGCTTAAGCCAAGTGATCAGGGCTGTTATCGTGACGGTCCATCCCCTCTATTCAACGTCCTAGCGAAGCTCCGTATCGAATTGCTGTGTGAATGGTAGATGGGTCGTCGTAGATCATCCTAGCGAAGTTTGATTTACAAATTAATTCGAATTTCCAATCATCTGTAGCAAATCCCTTCACTATTGTCAAAATATCAATTTCCGATCCCAAATCATTCCAGGGGATGAAGCAGAAACATAAACCGCATTTCATTGGTATCTTGCCAAAAACGCCTACCCAATGCTATTTACTATTATCCCGTCGTAGTCATAATTCAGCGATTGATTCGATAATCTTGAAGATGATTTCATTCAAGGCCCATTTGAGCCTCATCTCCAATGCCCCATTGGCCCTGCTCCTTCTGGTGTCCTTGGATTTCCAACTCGAGCGCTGGCGTCAAGCTGCCTTCGTCGTCATTTGAACGCAGGCTAGCAGCCTCGCTTGTCCTCCTGGAACGATGCGTGCCGCCCGTAGTTCGCCGACGTAACGAAGGGCCTGATAGCCTGAACCTAGCCGACTTAGACGAGGTGCTGAGCACTGAGACTGCATCGTCTTCCTCCTTCGTGCCATTTTTGTCTAGCTCTCCATTCGTCGTCGTATCTGGATTGGAGATCGAGAGGACAGACGTATCTACTTTCTCCGAGCTAAGCGTTGGAACAGGGCGCGGGCGGGCAGGCAATTCTGGTGGCGGGGGAGAAGCAGCCTCGTCTGAGATTTCGACAAGTTCGGCATCGCGATACCATTTGCGTCGCCGGGTCCAACGTCCCCAGCCATCATTACCTCGGCGGCCATTCTGCCACTGCTTGACTATAAGCGAGACCGTCCTACCAAGTTAGCCATATTATGAAACGCACCTTGTTATCATAGAAAATCCATCCGTTTTTGCCCGCATCTGTGTCGTAGTCGGCCTCGTCGAGATCAGGCGCGCCGTCGACTCGCCATTTGCTCCCCTCGACCCATCTCCACTTCGCATGCCCATCCTCCACCTCCGGCAGCTCAAACTCATCTTTCGGAGGTACTGGGTTGTTGTGCTCGTCTGTCCAAGCTGCGCGTTCATATGCGAACAGACTGTTCGTCCATCCTAATCCTAGCCAGCGCCTCTGGTTTTCGTATATGATAAACGTGAACCGCACGCCCGAATCTTTGGCCGCGGACCGGTTGCCGCGTTTGAGCGCCTCTGTTAGTGCTGATGGCGATATCTTGGCAGCTTCGCCGGGTTTCTTTGCTTTGGAAGCTATAGCGGTGTTGGTCTGATTGCCGTTGGCGCCTTCGGGCTTTGACCTAGCTGGTTCTTCGAATTGTAGTCCCGTCACTAATCTTGCCAGTCTCCGCATGGTGATGCTCCGCCATAGCAGTGTCCTGGACACGCGGCAGACTCTCGAGTGCCAAGTAAGTATCAGCGTTCCAAAAACCAAGACTACCCTCTTTGTCGTTATAATCCTTAGCGGTGGGAGCGTCAAGGCGATCCAGGCGGGAGTAATGGCTAGTATCCGAACAAACAGAGTAGTAAGCGCCGGTCTCGTTGTCGCACTGGTCGCGGTCCGCTGGGTAGACAGGAAATCGGTCATCTCGAGTAGAGGCTCAAGTAGAATATTGCACCTGGTCGTGAACACTTTGACAGTATCGACAATCTCATCCAATGTCTTCTGGTGCCTCGTACTAGTATGCTCGCTCGCATTACGCTGGTGGTGGCCATTTGTGCCGCCGGCGGTAGAGGCACCAGGCGCCTTTTTATCCTTGTTGTTGACCACACTTGGATGCTCGGCCCAGCCACTACTAGATAGTGGACTATACCGCCGTCCGTACATGCCCCCTATGATGCCCATAACCACCACAATGGGCCCAGCAAATCGCACGACGACGTCGCCATACTGCACCGCCGCCCAGAAGACCACAAGCAGGAGGAAGCTCTCCCACGGGTCGCCGGTAGTCCAGCTCAACAGGCCAACCAACTTGTTCAAAGGCAAGAGAAATGGGTGACTGTAGGCAAGGGCGCGGGTGATCTGGGGAGGGGTGGCGAGGAGTAAGGGCGATTTCTGGTGTACGAGGATGGTCGATCTCCGCTTAGCAGCCGAGGCAGCACTCGAAAGGTTGGCGGGAGAGAAGGAAGCATAGGTCGGAGGGGCGTAGGTAGGGGGAAAGTCGGAGGGGGTAGCAGAGCCGTCGAGGTCGCCGCGGGAAGTAGATTTCGGGGTCGACATGTGTGTCAGCCAAGGCGTATCCTGAAGCGCGGAAGTAAGAAAATGATAGAGTTAGCCTTGATGCGCAATCATTCTGGGCTATGGAGTGTATTCAAATTGCTGCCTGGTACTAAGGATACTAAGGAGGCTGCATAGAGGTTTCGGGGCTTGGGAGGCTTTGGAGGCTTTAGACGGAAATGCCGAGGCTTATGCACTTTGTTCATCAACTGGCCTGATGACGCCTTCAATGGGCTCGAAGAGAGGGAGTGGACGCGGATGCTGACCGAGAGTGTATACAACGACAGTTATTATTAGGCGGAAACGGGAGCGATAACTCACCAGAGCAGCCATCAAGTAGTTGAGAAAGTTGTAGGCGCGCACGACGCGAGGCGGCCTTTGCTTCTTGGTGGATTCGGCGACTTCGACTTCGTACTTGATTATTGAATAACCCGAGCTGGCTAACGGGAGAGCTACTTCCTCGTTTTGAACACGGCGACGTCATCCGACGATGATGTATCCCTGTACTGCCTAAATGTCAACTACCTTGATGTAGGTACATGTAAATAATTAGGTGCATTTAGGTAGTAGGTATGTACCTAGTTATGTTAGAAAGTAGAAAGTTATGTAGTTGATATGCAGAAGCAGGCTGCCTACTACCTCGCTCATCGTATGTGACGTATGCATGGTTGATAAGAATAATCAGAGAGAACAGATCGACTTCGGTTCCCTTGGAATCATTTCGCCCTTTAAGAAGGACTGACACATGCTTCTTTGCTTCTAAAGCTTCCACAATTCCTCACCAAGAACTGGAAGAATCTACGCTAAGATCTTAGGTACTACCGGGTCCAGCTTGCCTAGATGAGTATCAATTACCCACTTTGTCTGGGTCAGTTACTTGATGCAGCCTAACCCCACCGGCCTAGTGGACTTATCTGGATTGCAATGCGGGGAGGGGCCACTACTAAGCCCGCTAAGTCCTCCCCTCGGTATTTTCACATGTAATGTCAAGGTACAATAGACCTACTACTATGTAGTTAGGGCAGTTCTATAATGGGGTAATGGGTGCGAGGGCGAGTGCCATGAAACTTAGGTAAATACCAGTCAGGATAGAAAGAATTCATTCGCATTATGTTACTGGTGCTACCTACCTAGGTAGTATTATCTTTGCTCAACGCAACTACATGCCTTTCCCTGCAGACCAGGCGATTCAAGTTCATATCTCAAATCACATCCAGCCCAGTTGCAAACTACCACCTCTGATGAGTATATGGTTTAGAATGTGTCGTGAAAGTCATCGCAAAGTAGAGTGGGAAAACAAAAGCAGCCCTTCATCCTGGTGGTGCGCCTACGCCTCCGGCTCACTAACTATTGCTTCCTGTAACCCCCGAACTCACTGACCAGCTCAAAGTTCCATCACAGCTCCAAGCAATCGACAACGGGGTTCACGTCGCGAAGCCATTTGATAAMCCCACGAGCCTGTACCAAACCATTCTCTAGCTTGCTTCCCCTGCTCCGATCGAAGATAAGTCTCGAGGACGAGCCGTCTTTGTTCTTCAAGACGAAGAGAATCTTGTTGGAGCTCTTGAGCTTCTCGCGAGAGAATCCGAATATCTCCATCGGATTGATCGTTACCTTTACTGGCCCCCGCCGGCTGGCTATGACCTTTCGGTCCACGCTGTGGAAGAGTTGTATGCAGCTTTCCTGCTCGTTCAATCGCTCCCATGATACTTCTCCCTTGCTATAAAGGGACAATTCGAAGTCCGACTTAGCCGGAGGGAATCCGGCGTCTACACCGCCACTGGAAGGACTGGGAACAGGCGTAGGAACATTCATTGCTGTTAGTAATTCGGTAGATGGAAACCCCATCTTAATCTTGGGCAATGAATTCCCCTTGTGCTCCACTCCCTCGTCCGCATATTCCTTATTATATTGCGCCGGCTCGTTCTCCTTTCGCGTGGCGGTGGCCTGTCTATTGTGGACTAGCGAGTGTCTGTCCATGAATCGACCTTCACCTTCCGCCCCTATATTCTCCTTTGGCGGTAGTAACCCAACTGATCTAGCCCGAGAGATACCGGTAACCCTATCTGCCGAAGCTGGTTGGTAAGGGACTGCGTGCCAGGATCTAGACTCAGCACGTTGGCTAGTAGGTCGCCGGAATTCTGCTGGCGTGCTGCTAAATTGATCTTGAGCGAAGAATCCGAGTGTACGTTTAATTGTTTCAACTAACTCATCATGCTCAAACAGTGCCCCCTCGGGGATCACTTCGTTGCTTGAAGACGGCCTTTCCGATTGGCCAGGGTCTCGCATCGCGTTGGGGGTGTCTTCCTCAGACTCAGCGGGGGCCTTAAGAGTTTCTCTCGAGTCTGTAACGCATGAGTAGGCGCCTGATAGATGACATGCCTGTCTCGCAAGCCGGCGTGCTGATTCCATACCTTCAGGTACTAAGCAACTCTCCTGCGTCCCGTGTGCCAGGGCGGCCGGTAGTTTCGGCTCTTTAGTAGTGTCCGCACTTCTCAGATCGTAAAATGCCCAGGGACGGTTCGTAGTACTGTCGTCGGGTCTCGCGGTAGACATGAAGGTTCGGTTCCACTCTTCTATCTCGCAGTCCAGGGTATCGTCAATGTCAGAGTCGGAAGTACAATAATCATCATCACCGGTTATTTCTCCTGCCTTCTCTCGCCAATCTTCCATCAACTTCTCCGAGTCTGCCGCGCTCATGGAAGTCGCCTCCGCTTCAGAACCCGAGCTCTCCAAGTCATCGCTATCTACCGGCATATCGGGCTTGGTGATGGCTAAAGGCTTATCGCGTACTCCAGTATGAGAGGTTAGGTTAGAAGAATCCTCGATAGGCGTAAGAGGGGAAGGAGACGGAGGACGGGCTGTAAGGCCTATTCGATTAATACAGAGTGAGCAAACCATCACAAAGGTAGGACGGAGTAAAAACACAAAAGAATTACTTACTGCGAATTCGTGCTTTTTCCCGGTCCTCCCACGTCTTGAAGCCTTCTCTCTCGGCAATCCACCGACGCGCGGCGTTGAAGGGGTGGTCAGGTTGGTCCGGCGCCTTGCGTTTATAAAGAGGAAATTTCATCAAGTCCCGAGCTGGAAGCCACGCTACAGTTTGCGACTCGTCAAAGAACATGACCGGGAACTTCCTCGATCTGATTTTGGGACCATCATCCTCATATCCTGGCGCCCAACCCACTATCTTATTCGCGTCGTAAACATAACAACTCGGCGGCTGGGAATTCTTCTTCAGTAGGCCAGTGTCGTTAAGGTCGGTATCCTTAAGACCACTTCCATTCTGACGATCCCATCCGAGAATCATGACCGGATAAATTCGGTCACCATCTTTCTGATGAACATTATCTTTCCAATGACCATAATAGATGTAAAAAGTCTTTGGGTGGGTAATCCCGCTCCACGAGTCGGGCGACTTCTGTTGACTTGAGGGCGTGCCTAATTCGAGGAGTCCTTCGCCTCTGGCTTTCTGTGTGGTAGCTGCTGTTCCTTGAGCCGAATCCGGAGCTGAATTAATTGCGTCAGACGGTGAAGGCCTGGCTGGTTCTCTTCCGTCCTTCTGCTGCTTCTTGCGGCTCTTATTAGATCGGTACTTCGACTTAGAAATAGGCGGCCTATAGCCATTCGCGTAGGCCTCATCTGCGACGTCGTTATTGATCTTGGCGAGTCTCTCGTTACAGCCTAGCACCAAGTATCCGAGAGTCCTGAGGGCCACTTCTCGGTTTCTGTCGGGAAAACCATGGTTTAACCCGTTGAGATGCTTGGCAGCACCCTGGATGGCATTCTTCGTAAAGCGAAGGCCATGTTTCTCGCACTTTAGAATGTACCATTTCTGGCTGCCGATCGGGTATTCCACAATCGTATCTTTATGCTTCGCATTACCACCTTGGTAAACCTCGTCGAATGTCACTGTACGCTCTGCAGGGTGAGAAGACTCATTTGAAGGTGTTGGGGCAGGAGTGCGAAGGGCGTTGATAGAGGTATCAAGGCGTAGTCGCTTGGGATTAAGCTCTTTAGGCACGGATACCTTCCGTTTTCTAGACTGGACCCGCATCATCAGACGTCGCTCTCCACAGATAATTTCAGGCTGGACGGTGCAAGTCAAGGGTTTGCATAGCTCGGGTATCTCGCTTGGATTCGGGGACGCGGGGGAATTCCATGACATCGGTCGACCATCTCTCTCCGGGCGCTCGGGTCCAATACTTACATCTTCAGGCTGCGACATTTCATTTCCTTGAGCATCGGCTGCTCCAGGTAGGCTTGATAGAACGCCCTCCATCGCGGTCGGTGGTCGTTCATTTACTGGTGTGTTAGCCTTCAGCTTTTCCTGGCGGGCAAGCTCTTCAATATGCGAGCCATGATGATCAAGTTCATGACGAGCAAGTTCTTCCATGTGCGACTTCTCAATAAACTTCAGGCGCTTTCGATGGCTTGCTTGGAGCTCTTGCAGGTCATGCTTGAGACTCTTTTCAGCCATAGGCAAGATGGTGTCCCTGTACATGGCCGAAGGCAAGGTAGCCTTCAGCCTCTGCAGATCGGATTCATTGTTAAGACGGAGTTCTTGCTCTTCCTTCTCGAGTAACTCTTCTTGAAGAGCTAGATCCGACTTATGCTTTGCTACTATGCTATCCTTCTTTGTGCTCCATACCTGATGAAAGCCAGGGCCAGTCGAAGGATCCATCGCGGCTAAGGCAGTACTGGATTCGGGCCATGCAACCTCCTACTATTAGGCGGAGCGAATGAGGCGGGAATGCGGAGTATATGAAGGACGCGACCCCGAATGGAATATAGAATTCTTCTTCAAGTCGTAGTATAGGTCAGGCGGGTATTCTTGAATGCGAGTTAATGAAGTAATGCGAAAACCCCGATGATGGGGAATGCCAGACGATGAGAAGAGTGCATGGGAAAGGCACCTGACGCTGAGAGCGAACGTGGTAAACGCGCCCACCAATGACTACCAAATTCGGATCGAGAGAGCTCTATGAACCTGGCTATACAGCACGGGGGCGGTGATGGTACCTAATGAAGAGAGAGAAAGGTACCTAAAATACTAACCGAAAGACGCGGGTATGAGAGGTGTTTAGTATTTGTCTCCTAGGACATGAGGTTGACTATCAATATCAGGGCTAGCACCCGAGGGAATACGTGCAAGGCGCCAAGGTGATGACTGAAGTGTAGATCGGAAGTATCGAAAGAATTGCAGCGATGGCGTAAAGGCCGATGATTTAAATAATCTACGGCGGGAACGAAGTTGCCCTGCTTCGTCAGCATTAGCTGCGACCAAGGTCATGTACAAGGCAGGAGGTTAGGCGTGACACCGTGTGTAATAGCCAGGTTGAGGTCGAACCGGCGCCAGGTTTTGGTATAAGTGGAAGGAATACCTGGGGGAGACAGGTACTTACGGCAGGKTGACAGCTCCGACGATTTCGACTGGAGGAAGGTACTAAAGATACGCGCTGGTCAGATACCAACATGTACCTAAGGTAGAGGTTTGCGCAGGTTTGTGAGATTTGCGCCTACCCACTGCATGTAAACAATATTAATACGAGTCAGGTAGTTGCTCCTTACTCGACTTAAAATGTTTGGAGCTCGAGGTCTATTCGATAAGAGCTCAGCTCCGTTTGTGGAAGAAAGCGGGTATAGGACGTTGTAATGGGTAAGCGCCAGCAGGTTACCTAGGCACCTAGGCAGTTACGTAAAGGTCGAGCTTGGAGGGCAAGTAGGTATATAGAAGGCAATTACAGCAGTTCAGCAGGCAACAGGAATATACGCTAGGGGCTTTGAAATAAGACGTTTCAAGATTGAACAGCTGGAAACCAGTTGGCCATATTATGAATAATAACATATCATACAATATAAACGAGCGAAAAGAGCGAGATAGTGAATATTTAATGTCAAGCGAGCTCCTAGCCAGTGTTTTGATTACATATACTTTTTGAGCTTCTTGACCCCCCAATTTCGATATCAGCCCCGGCGTACATGTAATAAGTTACTTACCACTGGTGAGCCCCTGTCAGCTTCTTATGCCCAAATGCTGTTAATACATAATTTCCGGGTCTTCCCCGAAGCCCACATGCATAGTATGATATACAACTCCTTAGTCTTAATATGGTTTAGCGCATATACACGCTCTTTTCAGGTGTTTCCCTCACAGTATAAATTGACATTTCAATATTTACATGCCCCCTCCCTCCATGCTGCTCTGCTTTCACTTAATCTTTTTCAGAATTATATTCTATATTTTTGGTAGTAAATATGCTACGTATTTTAACCACTTGAAGAGTTCTATTATGTTCTGTTCTTAACATACACAAGAGTCGATGTATAGGTGTTTCCACCCTTAACCCTTAACGCTAAACATCTCCCATCTCTGCTAACCCTCCGAGAAGGCAATAATGCAACGGCGCAGATTGAACATCCGTTCAATTTAGGATTTGACTTTTTTCTTTGCTAGCAGTCCCTAACGAGGCAATGTGAGGCCCGCACAGACAACGTTATGGATGCTTGGAACACCGCACCAACGATTGTCAGATTACGAATTCATTCTGAATTTCGGTGGCTGGTAAAGCCTCCAGCCAAATCTCAATTCCGCGCGTTTAAGCATCATCTCTAAGCTAAAGTCTTCAGCCATCCATMCCTCCCCGAGACGTGAAACGTGAGACACGAGATAAACCACATTTAATGACAGTGTCCAGATTTCCCTATTTATCACGCCCAAGTACGTGATAATCGGTTTCTGTACTGGATAAGCAGTTTCAATATTAGATAAGAATAATCTATAATATCAACTGATCCTTAGTCATAACAAAAACTTGAAGCAATAAGGAAGGGGAGAAATCACACAGTTTATCATACGCCACCCGCCATAATCTCACACCTACATAATTCGCTTAATGTAGCATCGTGGTCTTCGCTTTTATTAAATGTGGGATTTAAGAGTGCAACTAATAATCAACTACCTTTTTTTATTGTTTTTAAATCGACATTACCTATTTTATGAGCGTCAATTTTAAGGTTTAGGCTTCATTTTCTCCTCTTCCCGTGTAAGTTACTACCTTAAAGAGCTTAGGTACATGTGTGTGTACCAGGTACCTACATCATAGGGTATATACACCACCAGCCGCCAGCCACAGTACGGCTCAAGGAGCAACGCTCCAATCTCATTTGAGCATCTTGAGCGCTTCATGCAAGTCTTAAAAACTTCTTAGCGCGCCGTCCCTCAGAACTATAGACACATGGAGTATTAATGACTCATTGCGACCACTCGTTAATGCTAGGAAGCATGCAGGCCTTTCCGAGCACTACTGATACGTTTCTTAGATGTATTTCTTGCCGCCGTACATAGAAGCTAAGTAGTATGCGCAGAACGAGGTGTGACCAAGCCCAGCCATCGAACCCGACTTGAATGTCACCAACAGGAAAATTCCCTAATGAGCACGGAAGTATGTTACATACATCCGGCTCGCTTTTATGTAGACTGAACGCCCCCGCCACTAAATGTAACACATTTATTTTCGACGTATTGACTAGCTAGCTCATCATCAGCTTCAGAAAGTTGGGTTAGAAAGAAAGGTCATGAGAGAAAAAGGAACAGTTCCTAGGAATCATTTCCATCGCTATCATTCTAGCCAAAGGTGAAGCTCGCGTCCTTGAGACACCGCAGCGAACCACCGATAGTGGTATGCCGTGAGGACTAACAGGTACAGCCCCTGCATTCGGCATCGCACAGGTCGTCATCGGACCGGCGAATATAAGGGATGCAATCGGTCCGACGCATCGCGTCTATCCGATGACCTACCTGGGTATTAAGCATAACGTTATAGCCATTGCATTCAGCTCTTCGCTCATACTGATAATATAACCATGGAACATTGAACTAAGCATAACCAAAATGTGAGAACGTAAAAGCGAGCCAATGGATTGATACCCCTACGTGATCTTTAGAATAAACTCAGGGCACTCGCTATACTAGATGTCTTGCTTATCCGTGACGGCGATTGCAGCTATACACTCAATGCTATTGGATGTCATAATACCACTCTAAGCTTACGTGTTAATGATTAATTATTTTACGTGTGTCCTCACATATGTCAACTTTGTCGACTAAAGCGCAACCGATGGCTGCACGGTTCTATGTTCCGAGTTGTCCTTTATGCGATGGATGATACTCGAGGTAGCCATGCAAGTATCAGTCAATCAGGAGGCTGGTCTCGTATAAGCAGCCACCTACCGGAAGATAAGCACCGCTATACGGGTTATGTTGGATTCGCGGCTTGTGAGCAACTTCTTTTCCGGAAAATCGAACGACTACCTGCCTCCTCGTATTCCATGCATACCGTGCAAATTTCCCCACTACCGAGAATATAATTCTGATGAGAGCATCATATGCCCGCTCGGACTCGGAGAAGAACGTTTTGGTCTTCGGGTTCTCCTCGCGTGGCCTTGTCGTCACCACCCACCTGTTCCCTGCCTTCATCTCCCTCTTTCTATACTTCATATGAACATGGCCATACATGAAGAGAAATTGTTACGATGATGAAGACGATAAGCTGCATTTTCATTGGACGGCAACGACATCAGCGAGGCTACTATTAATGAGATCGGAGATTGCTTTGGTAGGACGCTCAAGTTGGTGTTCGTGTAGGTACCTAATCTTCCCMCTCCTGTTGCGGGATAGCAACGATCTCCTCCTGATGCGATATCGGGATGCTAGGTGCCTGGTGCCAAAACCAAGAGATATAAAGCTCTTGAATTACCAAATATCTGAAACAAGGAAGCGGTTTGTCTTTTGCAATTCAAGCCGTTGGCTATAGACCGACAGGTTAGAAGACGGGATAATAGTAGTAACCCTATAGTTCTTGCGTTAGCTCAATAACCAAGCAACTAAATCAAGCTTAAGTCGGTACCACCATTTACAAAATGTATTGGCAAAAATCAAACTATCTAAGTTTTACTCGAGGAGTGGTATGTGCCAAGTTCTCAATTTGCAATTGACAATTATTAAAAAGATGTGTGATTTAACATGGTCAATGACTATGAGATAAAGCTTCCTCACAAACTCGAGCTAAGCTATCTCTTAGAGTATTCTGCATTAAGTGACAATGGAAATTTAAGTTTGATATCACGAATATGCCATTTATCTTGCAAGGTATCCCTTCTCAAACCCTCCACAAAGTTTCAAAGCGATTCATGTTTATAAACCCACAGACAGTAAGGAGATGATATACGAAGCCAACAGTATTGTCGATATCCTTGCGTTATTAGCTCTATTTAAACTAACATCTACCTATTGAATCTCACTTTCATTCCATCGTATCCAGAACGTCCCTGTTTTGTACACGTAATGACCAACCAACTGACCGGCAAGTAGTTTACGTTGAGAATAATCTCTTCGAAGGTGGCTCTCTTAATAGACCGATTAATCGCCTCGCCGTGCTTTGAGTTCAACGGCATCCAAAGGAAATGTGAAAACCTAAGGCGTGGTTCATCTAAATCCCATATAAATCCTATCCGACCTAGGTTCGACTAGTAAGTCTGGCGCATATGTATCGAATACGCAAGGTACGTACAATGGCGCTTTGCCTCCCCTATTTTACCCTCAAGTATCATTCCCTGTGTGAACTCCGTGGACCTTTCCTACCTGAACTCCTTTGCTTACATCATTGCTGCTCGCTAACATGGGCGCGGATTAGTTTGGTGTTTTCACCAGAACGAGCMCCAGCCGATATAATGCTGGCACAGGTTTTCCAGCTTCGTTGCCTCCATGATTAACTTATTGACTTGCGTCACGACATCCAACTCATCTGTTGGCTTGAAGTCGCGGCCCGTCAGTTTCTGGTTCACGCGGTCTAGAACCTCTACGGCCCGTGCGTTTTGTATTTCTGCCATCTCTCCATCTAATATCTGGCCAGCGCCATTAACGAGACTCGAGTTTGTGCGCGCCCTAGCGCGAGAACCGGGCGGGCCGCCAGGATGCGTAGAATCGACGGCTCCTGCAGCCTGCTGCGCTGCAAGGAACTCGGATGGCGGGTGCTCTGCGTCCAGAATGCTCGGTCGGCGGGCCCGTTGCGCCCCAGCACCAAGAGCTGTTTCCCGCTCGGAGCGGAAATTGGGGCCGACAGGGGATGCAGCGTTAGTAAGACGCCAGGTCAGCAAAGGGTCGTGGATGAACTGTTGCGCCGTCGTGTTAGCATTGACTAAATCTCAAGGGCATCGCGGGTAGTGACTTACAGCTTCTAAGACTGCCATTACGCTTTCTTTATTGTCACGGAGCACACGCATGACATGCTCACAGGTGATTCGGAAGCTACCTTCAATGTTGCTGACTTCCATGGCATACGTGAGCATTCTGGTGAGACGGAAAGGAACTCTCTCGGGATATTTGTCTCGCTTCATGGCGACTTCGAAACAGTCACCGAAGTCGATATGGATTATCTTCCCGGTAATTCGATCGAGCATCAAGTTGCTCGGATGTCTGTCACCCAGGCCTAGAATATAGCCAACCATGCTCATGACGCCCAGGCTGCGCGTATAATTGGTACGTCTCTCCAGCCAAGCTTCGGAGCTCTTACTCTTCAGCCACAAGACGCGGTACAGGTCTTGGCCGGTAGTGTTGTCTAACGCGTAACCGAAGACTTCAACTTTCTGCATGAGAGTTAGATTATCGTAATCTGGTGCCATCTGTAACATGATACGATGCTCTATATTGAGGAGAATTTTGCGACTCTCACGATACTCGCGAATCAACACGTGCAGGGTGTCGCTGTTCGGCACCCAGCCGAGAAGGCCTGAATTCTGGCTGAGGGGTATTGCCGGATAACGTTGAATACCGAGGTGTCGCTTGTAACMCTCCGAGTCATTAGCAAGGAGGGTATTGCACAGACCAAACAGCTGCATGACACGTTCGTCCTGTCGAATATCCTCATGACCCTTCAATAGGAAGGCGTAGGGGTTTCCATCGCTTCCGTTCATGTTCAACTTCCTCGGTCGCTGCTTTGAGTTGATCACGCTGAAGGTCGAATCAAATGAGAGGATGCGAACGATAGGAGCGCCGCTCCGGTATGTCCCGGGTACAGCTAGATCGAGGTTCTTGGCTGCTAGCAGCTTGGGAGAGCAGTATGCAAGCTCCAACGACGACATTTGCGGGAGTTGTCTTCCTATTCGCCGGAAAACTTGGTAGTACAGATCCCATGCTTGGTTGAGGTCATTGACATCGTGACTAGTTTCATACTGGCGGCACCACTCCCGCGCTTCTGTGAGATCTCGACCGAATGTTTGTGCGAAACTGATCTCACGCAACGTCTCCGGGCCTCGCTCAAGCAGCTCGTGCAATGGGCCCAAAGTAGCAAACATGCCTTCGATATTATGATCGCCAAAGTACAATCGAGAAGCTTCCTCGAGTCCCTCGTGCCAAAGCTCGTGCCATAGAACCGCGACCCGGATGAGCTCATGGCTCACAATGTCGGCTTGCTCAACGAGTTTGGCACTATGAGCGCGCATGCTATCCATAATCAATGCGGCCGACTTTGACCTCCTAGAACTTTGAGCCGACTTCATCGCTACGGTAAGCGGGTAAACCAAGGCCTGAGGATGGTTACGCCCGACATCGGCGAGCAGGTTATGTATGGATTGCCGCACCCTCATGTTGGGCTGGTTGATACGCGCAATAAGCTGAGGAATCACCTCCAGCCATGTGTCTACGCTGACAGTACCGAAGCCTTGGGTGACCGCCGCGTTAACTTCCCCGCTGCCACCGTGGGCGAACCAGAGAGTGAGCAGGCGCAGCGTATCCTGGAGAGAGCTTCCTGATGATAACGCGATAGACTTGAAGAAGCCTTGGACGGCCGGGACTACGTGGTTGATGATAATGGATAGGTCTTGTCTCGGGGCGTTCCTATCGGCTGGGGGKGTGAGCGCTTGGACGATTTCGAAGTTCGCTAGAGCCCACGCGTGCCAAGCTTTGTACCATTTCGGGTTGTATTGGGTGGCCTTCGAGTAGGATGCCAAGATCTCCTGGACGTTGTGTTGCTGCCAGTCGTGTTTGTTCAAAGCTATCTGCCATTCTCCCTGTTTAAGGAAGCATTTCGCAAGGAGAACAGTCTGGTCTTGGAGTAACTTTTGGGCTCTTGAGCTGGGAACCCCCTGGTCAATCCCGTTGTGGAAGCCATAGTCGCCCATTGGATCTACTCCGTTGGAACCCGCCTGGATCGAGGCCCTAGCCATCTCCAGAGTCTGGGCAGAGTCAGCAGTGAACTTGCGGAGACAGAATAGCGTCTTCTCTGGATGGCCAGTTTGGCGCAGTTTCGCTTGCTGGCCGTACTCCCAATAAAACTTCAGAACAGCGTAGACTACCTGGGGAGGTATCCGCGCTGCCGCGCCCTGCTGGGGCTGGCTGTTCTGGCTCCAGTACGGTATTATGGTATCGAGAGGATGGTCGGTGCCGATGAGTTGCTTGAGAGACTTCTCAGCCAACCCCATCCTTCCTGATTTTCGACAGAGGTTTGCGAACTTGATCCACATGTGCATGTTCTCTGACGGGGTAATGACCAAACCGCGGAGTCTAAGCATACGTTGCCAGACTTCGACATTCCTTTGACATCCCTTCAGACGGCTTTCCCATGTGCGACGCATCGTGGCCTGCTTTCTTTCCCCTGCTTGCTTGTAGACAATAATCTCTTCGAGTTCCGCAAGCATCTGCACCCGGACGATAACCTGGTATGCACGATTGTAGGACTCGCTGACGAGAGCGCTCAGCTCCGTGTCGAGGCCTTCCCGCGTCGCCTGTATACAGTTGGCGGCTTCTATGAACTGATTGCGGTGGAGGGCCAGAATCGCGCCGAAGAACGACCGGTCCGGAGAGAGTCGTTTCATAGATTGCAAGTAATTGTCCATAGAGTCCCACTTGCCTAGACCCCACGCGGCTGCGGTCGCAAGAGGTGCAATGCGCCTCTGTATTTCCGGTGCTGAGTTAGCCCATGTATTACTTGTTAAGCTAGCCAAAGCATCCCATTCACCGAGAGCATGCAAGCATCGCATCTTGCCCATGACGATATCGAGCGGAACTGCTTGATCTCGTGGCATCTCGGCCTCCCTCTTGTTGTAGAACTGCAGGGCTTCTTCCCATCGCTCCAACTTCTCAAACCACGTCTCTCTAAGCTGGATACCGTCCTTATAGAGCTGTGCCTTGCGGAGGATACCAATGGCGGCATCGTATTGTTGGAGCTGGTTGTTTATAACAATCAAGGCCTCAACGGCGGGTCCACTCTGGTCTTGTAGGAACTCTAATTCTTTGTAATGGAGGGCTTTGGCATAGGCATGGCAACGGCCGGCCTCTCTACCGAGCACCCTAATATCAATAGGTAAGGCCTTGTCGTCGTGCTCCATGAACTCGGCTAGGTTGAGCAGGAGTCCGAGCAAGTCAGGGGGTACGTTCTCGGATCGTATGGCGTTTTCAATATTCAGGATGAGCTCTTCCTGGAACTGCTCGTACAGCTCGCTCCAGCACGAGACGAAGGCCGAATTGAATAGCTCGCGGGCAAGCGGCAGATGCACACTGGCTAGTATAGCACAGGCACGTAAGGCATGGTTGGGCGACTCGGTCAGGAGTGTGGTACTGAACCGTCGGAGCCACTCCTGCCAGTCCTCCTTGGTAGACTTGCCTTTGGTATCCCAGGCAGCCTTCAAATGTATGGCGTTCATTTCAAGCTTTTTATTACCAAGATCAGCAAAGGACGGCTCGTCCAGTTGATCGATGAATCGCGTCTCTGAGCTTAGATCTTGTGGTAAGGCTTCTCCCTTCTGTAGCTTGCTAACGAGGAGCTCGTAATTTTGGTGCTGAATCTGGTTAGCCTGTAGAACCTTTGTCACGGTGCCCATGAAGTGCAAGTAGTCTCTGCCCAGCTGTTGAATCAGGGCGCACAGGGTATCTAGTGCTGCTACTCGCAAGGACGACTCTCCGCTAGCAAGGATCCTAGTCAGCGGGTGGATGATCTTGGCAGCGTAGTCATTGAGGTTGACCTGACGGGATATCTTGCCAACAGTTTCGATAGCAGATTTTCTTAAGAACGTCGGCTGGCCCTGTTTCTCGAACGTCCGCACAACCACCGGGATGATAAGATGCATGTATTCCTCGCTGCTGGAGCCGAAGACTAGAAAAGCGTGTAGGACCTTTTCGGAAGGAATCCGCTTAGTAGTCGCATCCTTCTCCAAGACGCCGAGCATCGCGGGTAGCAAACCAGCTAGATAAATCTTGAACTCCCCCTCCAGCGATCTTGAAATGGCTTCAACCAACGACAAGATGGTGGCTTGAAGAGACGGTGACGTATCCCAGTAGTTGTGGAGCGTGTCAATGATTTGCGGCAAATAGTTCCTAATATGCTGTCGGACAATACTGACCAGCGTGGCCAGCTGGTTGAAGTATGACTCTAAGCGGCTTGGGGGACAGTCCCTGATCACTTCCAAAAACGCCGGGATGATGCGGTCCAGAAAGGAGACACATTCTAGTCCCAACGTGCGAAATATGTTCATGATGGCCTCGATCACGGCAGCATGATGAGGGGCGAGAGAACTATCTTTCAGAATATTCAAGAGGGCGTTGATTACGACGGTAGGGTAATATTCCTTGTTGGAGGGGGTGAGACCTGTCATCATGAGTGAGATGTCGGTCATTCGGTTGGTCTCAACACGCCGTTTGGCATCCGGGGCGCGCTCCTCGACTTGCTGTGTGTTACTCTGGTTAGTTTCCCGTTCATACAATGGGGACTTTTCTTGGGGTTTATGAGGCATCTCAATGTGGTTCACGGAGGCATTCTCGTTTTTCTTGTGATGTGGATCGGCGTCAGACACTTCATCTGACTTGAGTGGACTTCCATTCTCATCCGCGAGTATTTTCAACCCGTGGGCCCGCCGCCAATTGTAGTCTTCTTGGGGAGTCTGTACCTGATGCCTGTATGGATCTAATGCACCCAATATTCCCATCAACTTGATTGTCTCTTGCCGTAGGGGCCCGCGCTGGGACTCGGCGCGAATGATATGCTGAAGGAGATCGAGGAGTTCGGGATATTCGAGGTAAGGATCGATAACGTAGCCAGAGTTGCTGGCAAGCTGGCCTAGTGTGTGCAAAGCGGCCTCGCGTTTGGCGTTGGAGGCGTGGTCTTTCAAAGCCTTGATGATGATTGGCATGAGTTTATCTTTGTAAGGGAGCATATCTTCGCCTCCGACTGTTGCGAGCTCACCAATTGCCTTAAGAATGGTGGCCGCAACAGTGTGATTGGCGTCGTCGGCTTTCGGGAGAAGAACCGAAATCATAGGCTCGACATACGGCTTGATCAACCCCTGGGCATTGTGCACTAAGTGGCTGAGAAGCTTCGCGCTCTCCTCCTTGTTGCGTGGGGCATCCGAGAATTCGAGCTCAGTAAGCATTTGTATTAATGTCTTGCGGAGGGAGGGKATCACATAAGCTGGGTTGTGTTTCGCCAGGCGTCCTATGACTGAAATTGCTACTTCCCTATTTTCAAAGACCTCGTCGTTGAGCGCGAAGAAAAGTGTCCGAATGTTCTCAGCCTTTGCAAGGTGGGGATCGAACCGTTCGTCAAGTGCCGCCAGGACCGTCTTTCGTATGGTCGGTTGCGGATCGGATACGCCTACAGTTAGCAATTTCTCAATGACGTCTCCTACTACTTGCAACGCGTGGTAACTCGTTTGGTTCACAATCGGATCTCGCACGTAGAGCTGGCAGCATGTGAGTGCAGCGGCTTCACGGACGTCTGGGTCGTCGTCTTCGACGTACTTAATGGCAACGTCGCGGACAAACTCGTTTAGAATGTAACCTCCACCTAACGTTAGCATCTGGTCTGTGTTGTGCCACTCCTTAGCTATGAGAGGAGGATGAAATTGTGGCGGGAAAATGTGACGATAACGTGACAATTGCGTATTTTTGAATTTGAGGAATAGCTCTTTACCTGAAAAGTCGAAGCTGCCCAATGTGTTCAGGGCTAGCTTCACCTCAGCCTTCCGGTGCTCGTAAGCCTGCGGGTCCTTGGCATCTTTCGGTATGATAGGGACTGCCGAAAGCGTGTTCGGCGTGGGAGCCCCGAGGGGTTTGAAGGGCTCTCCGCATAGGACTTTGCTCAGCATGTCAAGGAGCCTCTCCTGAATGGTAGCCTTCACCGGTGGTATGTAGAAGGCCATGTCAACCAAGGCTTGAGTGAGTCTCGGGGKGAGTTCGCATGCGAAGATAGGATCCAGGAGGGCCTCCATATATTTACTGAGCGTCTGGCCAACAGCGGCGGCAAGTCTACTGATACAGTCAAACACCGGGTCTACCGAGCCGCGCCTTCGAGACTGGACACTGAGACCTTCCCGGACATGTATGAGAACGTTATCGAGGTATGGAGCGATGGCGCTCTTGACCGCATTAGCGATTTCTCCGATGGCAAAGAAAGCATCGTTTCGCTCCTTGTCCCTCTTGAGCATGTTGGAAAGATAGGTCATGAACTTGTGTAGATAATGTCCAAAGTCGGCCGGAGAATAATTCGCTAGAACAGGGATCAGTAGGACTACTGTCTTGCGAATTGTCAGGTCACGGKGGTCCTTATAACGTGAGACGATCTCGCAGGTCTCCTGGTAGTGTTCCTGCATGTACATGCCACCTTGCTGGAGGAGTTCCTTGAGCACCAATAATGACGCGTGAATGTACTCGATGGTGTTCGCCTTGAGGCCGACGATCGCTTCATTATACATCTTGGTCATCCATGCCTGTTTCATTTCCTGGTCTCGCTTCTGAATGATATTGAAGCATGCGCTAACGGTCTCGGCAGAGGTGGCGCGGATGAGTTGGCGCTGGTCACGGAGGCCGACCCATATGAGGTCGAAGATGAGGCCGACGTAAGCGTACATCAATGTGGGCGCATTCTTGGCTAGTTCGCGAAGAACCAGAACGGCGCTGTATCGCTTTTCTTCCMCCCTGTCCGACTGAAGCCACTCGAGAGCGGTTTTGACCTCGGATTCGACCAGTTCGGATATCAGCGATGGGCCAGGTTGGCACAGCTTGCCCAGAGCCATGGCAGCAGCCTGCATGGGTACGATGTCCTTTCCCCGTAGGATATTCTGGAGATTGGCCATGAACCGGGTGTATTTGGCAGTGACGTCGACGCCGTGAAAGTCGACAAGTTCCTCAAGGGCGAAAACGCCGCCCAGACGTTCGGAAGAGTCGTTGCCATGGAGCATCAAGGTAGTTATCTTGTTGTTGACGGAATTATAGAACACTTGAAATTGTTCCGGTTGGAAGTCTGTGGAGAAGTATCGTCAGCGGTATGTCTAGAGGGCACCAGAGCGGATGGCAATGCATCTTTTACGCACCTCTGTAGCAAACATCGACAAGGGTCTTCAGCCGCTTAGCTGCTTCCCTACGCACATCGTCTGGGACCCTACTCGAGTCGCAATAGTTAGTCGGAAGCCAGGTATAGCTAGGGGAGGCGTCGCACCTCGCTTTGAGATCTCTCGTAATAGCGTCAAGAGCCTCGAGGGCTACTTGTTGTTGTTGCGCCATGGCGGGCGACAACCAGAGGGGGKGTCGGCCTCGTCAACCTTCAGCCGCGTCGGAGACAGCTTCAGGAGCCAACTGCAAACAAATTCATTAAGGTCATCAAGGGTAGATGGAGTTGAATACAACTCTGCGACATTCGATCGTGAGAACCGACGAGGTTACCGATGACGGACGCGGATTAGGAGAAGAGAAAAAGGAAGTAGAGAGCGGGGAGATGTTTTGGCGTAGAGGCGGTAAGGATGTTGTTGAAGCGTTACACGCCTTGCTTTTTCGCTCGAAAAGTCAGGCCTGCAGAAGACGAGGACCTGGGGGAGAGATGAGCTTGTACGTTAGGTAAGGAAGGTGATGGTAATAGCGGTAGTAAACTAGACTAACAACCTTGGACGTCGCGGAACAAACAGACGGTCAGCTGGTCGAGCCGCGCACTGTGCTCCATCAAAATTAGGGTCCAATTGTCCATGCAGGAGGGGACTATGACGGCCACCATGATGCGGGCTACAGTATAATTTACCCTATTAGACACGGTACAATGATCGGTGCAACCCAGCACTCAGGAACTTCCGGGGCTACATATGTAGAAGCTTTATCTAATCGATAGCGCTAAAATTGTGGACTTCCTCAACTAGGTGCATCTGTCTCTTCTACATAGCAGCATAGTAACAACGCCACCGTCAATTTGGATAGGATTTGGTTTAGATACATCTTCCTATCGCAGTCGTCGCATTTCCTACTTCGCAACCATCATTGATCTCAGTCTTCACCAACTATTCCGACTGGCCGCTATTTATCCAACACTAAAATCCAAGCCCACCTCCCTGTCCATTGTTATACGCACATCTTTTACCTAAAGCCTTTCAATTCCAACCAGACCTTGCGTGCGACCTTCCTCTACATTAGCCGGAATCCGCGCCACCATGGGAAATGATGGCGGCTCCATTCCCAAACGGCGCGAACTTGTACGAGAAGCAGCCCGGCTTCCTACTGCTTCCGAACTAAAAGCGACGGCTTTAGAATCCCTGACACATGCTTGGACCACATGTCCGCTGTCTGATGCTCCGCTTGATCTCTCCAACACAGTGTCCGATTGTCGGGGGCGACTCTACAATTACGAATCCGTTCTCCAATGCCTGATTCCCTCCTCTTCTGAGACCCCCGTACCAGAGACGCAAGAAGCCGAGTTTGCGCGCACGGGGTTAAAGAGCCTGAAGGACGTCGTGAAGCTCAAGATTACTACGAGAAAGGATGAGAAGGGACGTGAGTTCGCTGCTTGCCCCGTTAGCATGAAGGAGCTAGGCGCGGCAACTAAGAGCGTGTACGTGGTGCCGTGCGGCCATGTATTTGCTGAAGTGGCTATGAAGGAGATCTCCGATACCGAAAAACAGTGTCCTGAATGTAGCACACCCTTCGAGCAACGGGACGTGATACCCATACTCTCAACCGACGAGTTAGAGATAGAGAAGTTGACTAAGAGAGTCGACGATCTAAAAGCGCTCGGCCTAACGCATAGCTTAAAAAAGGCCGCGAATAAGAAGAAACGCAAGGCTGAAGAGTCAAAGGAGAGTGGGAACCCTAGCGAGCCTCAGAGAGAGAAAGGTGGCAGCAAGACGGACAAGAGCAAGGAGGATAAGAGCGGCATCTCGAGCAGGATCAATAACCCTATGACTGCGTCTCTCACAGCCAAGGTGCTGGCAGAACAGGAAGAGAGGACGAAACGGAGAAAGATGATTGACGGATTGAAGAGGAGTGAGGCTGTAAGATGATTAAACTGAATTGATGCCAAAAACATTTATCCTTCGGGGCTTAATGAATAATACCATAAGCTCTATATTTTGCTAATATATGACCTTGTAGACTTATCTCCCCCATCGCATCTACTTGGCTTCTACCCCCTTTTAGAGACAGCCCGAAGTTCGACGGCACGGAGCGTGGCACCGCGCAGCAATACGTCGTCTTGTGGACAGTATAATTCTAGATTGCTAACTTGTCTATCGACCCCACTTCACAGCTCGTCCTTGACATGTCCCGGTTCGACAACTTCCTCACAGACAGCGGGTGTGCCCACCTCCATCTTGTAGACGCACTTTTCTAGTTCGCTAACCCGCCATAGTTCTTCTGTCTCGGCACAGGCAAGCCAGACGTCTGTCTTCCTGTTCGGACCATTCCAGCAGCCCTGACCGTTTTCATACCTTAGCACCATGCGCTTACCTCGTCCGAGCCCCTTTCCGTCGTGACGCTCTTCCTCGTCAGCCTCGTCGAAGTCGAAACGCTCAAAGTTGCCCATGTTGGTCTTGCCTCCGCCCTTCTTACTCTTCTGGCTTGTCTTGTCCAACCAGCAAAGCTCGTACTCGTACTCACCGGCTTCTGTGGTGATACACTTGCCCTTGAGATACCGGAAAATATCGTCTTTTCCATAGTCCTTTTCTAAGTCACGCTGTTGCTCTTCCAGCGCCCGTCTCTTGGAATTGGCCTCATTGGCTACTGAGTCGTGAGCTTCTCGCGCAGCTTTAACGAGACGCGACTCTCCCTGCCCGGAACCGGCGTCGGCCAAGATGCCGTTCTCAATCAACCAAATTCGGAGAAGGTTGATTTTCGAATGAAGGAACTCTCGGAGCGGGCCAGGAAGATAGGCTTCAAAACTGTACACTGCGTCGGGTTAGTCCATATGTATCGTAGCAATTCATATCTCTGAAGACGTACGAATATCAGTATCAGTGACCTCATCTTCCTCAAATTCCTTCCAATTGATGCCGGAGTCCTCGCTGTCTTCCTTCATGACCTCCTGAACATCTACTTCGTTGAGCTGCTCCTGGGTTTCTCCAGCCTTCTTGGCTGCATAATCCTCCCAGGCCCTTACAGCCTTCTTGACACCTTCGTCGTTGAAGTTGGGATTGTATTCCTCCTTGAACTCCGTTAGAATACCTTCTAGCTCCTGGACCTTAGCCATAAGCTGATTACGCTCGCCCATAACTTTGCTCAGGGTGTCTCGCAACTCATTGACTCTCGTCTTGGCTAGCCCAGCGAGCACGCCGAGTTTGCCAGGGCCTTCGTTCTTAACTACTTTAAATCTCTCTTGGCGCTCGACCTCGTCGAGTTTGACTTTGAGTTCGTCCCGCTTGGCCTCAAGCTCCTTAATCTCTTCGCTGAGATTAATAATCTTAGTCTCGATGCGGCGACGGAATTCCTTAGATTCCTTCACCATAGTTCTACGGCGCTTGTTTGCTCGCTCGAGGTTGTCTTTCCGTTCTTTTTCGACCCGTCTCCATTCCTTACCGATTTCTGCACACTTGTTCTCGCACTTGACCCCGCCCACGTTTCCATATTCCTCACTACCATCGCAACATATATCGTAATCGCAGACGCCATCATTTACATACATGAAAGGAACGTAGGCACCAATGTGGCCCTCGTTGGCACACCAGAAGCCTGGAAGAGCATTTGTAGTGTTCGTGGTGCCAGATAGAGAACCTGGTAGAGGCTGTTCGGGGGAAAGGTGGTCTAACAGGGCACAGGCAGCCGTGCCGGGCTCGTCGGTGCCGTCGGGACAATCACACGAATTGTCGTTTACTCGGGAGGCGGGGATGGTTATAGAAGGATGACCTATGCAAGTGAATGTGTCTTTGAGTTCGTAGAATTTGACAACTACAGAGAGTCAATTGGTTAGCATTAACAACCATAATTCTAATGGAGTCGAATTGCAGACGAAGAAGCCATTGCTAGGCGGCAGAAACCACTTCGTCGTCTGTGAGCGGGGAATTTGATCACAGTAGAGAAAGATAAGAGAGCAACTAACATTCAGGTCCAACACCACGCGGCAGAGAGCCCGCCGTCACAATCCCATTCCGGGCTATGATGCCCAGAAGCACCAAGGCCTGAGATTGGCGCATCTTTATGAGGGTGTACGAAAAGGTGGCTTGATCATGGATGAAGGTCAATTGAGGATTACCAGCTTAAGTTTTGAAGCTTCCAGTGCCAAAAAGCCCCATGGAAGTTAACACGAAAGCATCTCCAGAGCCCCGATCCCCACTACGACAAGCGCTGCAGCTTGGCAAGCCCCTGCCACCCCTGTCCTTGCCTGACGTTAGTGCGCGTTGTAGCGGGCAGGGATTCCCATCCCTTCAGCTGTTCTTCCAATGAAAGTGCCCGCCCTAGCGGAGCACATGTCTACAGGCACTACGTAATGTACCGCAAGAGTGTATGTGGTATCGTGACATTCTACATACACATGCATGTGCGTAAGGCCAAATATCTCTTCGAAAAATACTTAGCTGCGGCTAAATGTATTTGATTATAATGAAATTAAATGAGTGGAATGTCTACTTAGGTATGTATGTACATATATGTTGATTAATATGGTTTATGGTACGTTGCTCCTTATTCTTGTCGGGTATAGCACGATATCATCTGCTCGCACCGAAACCCCAAGACCAAGACCACATATTGTTAGACAGATTCCTCGGTCTTAGCGACTTCACTAGCTGCTGCCGGTTTCCTGGCCTCTTCTTGAGCGCGAGCTTTCAAGCTGCGCCATTCCACCAAGACGCTCCCGAATATAGTGATGGCGCTTGTCGCTGCCATTATGTAAAACACATCAACCAGGGCATCATTATAATCAGAAATAAGCGTCGCCAAATCGCCTCCCGAAGCTAGCTGCCTCAACTCAGTAGCGCCACCACTAGTGACGGCACTGGTATTGATACCGGGAAGGTTCTTGAGTTTTGATACGAGGCCGTTGAGAAATACGTTTTGCGCCACGGGCAGAAATATGGCCGAGCCGATGAAGCGCGTGAACATAACGAGTGAAGACGCAACGGCGATGTCTGGCTTGTCTAGTACGGTCTGAACCACAGTCAACGGCTGCTGCGCACCGAAGCCTAGACCAAGCCCAAAGATGACTTGGTAGCCAATCCATTTTGCATGGCCGGTGGTTGGAGTAAGTGTCGTTAGAAGACCGGCTCCGATTGGCATGAGAATTGAGCTGAGGAAGAAGAATGGGTTGTAGTAGCCGACCCTAGCGATGATAATGCCCGAAGATATAGAGCCGACTACCGTCGAGAGGATTAGGGGAAGCAGCATGATTCCTGATTCGATGGCAGTGACACCCTTCACGGCCTGGAACCAGATTGGAAGATAGTACACCGAGACCATCATACCGGCGCCGTGGAAGAATCCGAACCAGAGGGAGGCTGCGACGCTGCGCTGCTTCACGACACGGGGAGGAATAGTCCCAGCCTCCTTCTTCCACATCTGGATACCTACAAATGCGAGGCAGAAGACGCCGCAGAGCACAAAGAGGACGATTATGCGAGCGTTGTTCCACGGGTACACCGTTCCTCCCCATTGAAGTGCTAGAACCAGGGAAATGATACCTGGGAAGAAAACGAGATTCCCGATGGGGTCGAGCTGCTTCAGTTTCTCAACCCAACCTTTACCCGATGCGTCAAGCCTCTGGCTAGGTAAACGCAAGACCAGCGTGGTGACAAGGATTGACACTGCGCCTATGGGGATGTTGATATAGAAACACCATCTCCAGGTAACCCTGTCGGTGAAGCTACCTCCAATAAGAGGGCCGACAACAGAACCGATGGCAAAGACGGCCCCGAAGATTCCTTGGTAGATTGGCCGCTGCTGAAGCGGAACGACGAGGAACATGATGACCATCATCCCGGAGAACATGCCAGCGGACCCCAAACCTGCGATAGCACGGCCGACAATGAAGGCTTTCGAGCTGGGAGCCGCACCACAGACGATCGAACCGACTTCGAAAAGGACACAGCTGGCGAGGAACAGCGGTTTGGCAGGATAATACCGATAAATGAGGCCACAGACAAGTTGCAAGCTACACATGCAGAGGAGATATGCGGTGCCGTACCAGCCTACGTCGTCGAGAGAGTGAAACTCGTCCGTGATGCGCGGAATAGCCGTCGATATAATGTTTTGATCCTGCAATTCAAGCCGTGGTTAGCGACCGAGCCAGAAGTCTCTATCCTAAAAAGGGTTGCCATACCAGATTCACCAAGAAAGATGCCAAGTAAATCGCCATCATAACCAAGACCCTCTTCTGGTTGCTGGGATATCCGTCGATGCTCGCATTTGCGTTCGTCTTGTTGGCGCCCCCAGTGGGCTTTTCGTCGCCATCTGATGAAGTCGGAGGCATGGTTATATTGAAGAAACGAGAGTAATTGTGATGTAGCCAACAAAAAAAATTTAGGTGAATTACATTTTGGGTTCCTCCACGAGAATTTATAGTGCTTGGAATATGAAATTTCTACTCGGTTTCTCGCGTCTGCTTTCATAGAACGTGTTGCGCACCCGATATTAGGGGACCGATTCGCTCCTCGGGGCTCAAAAGTTGAGTTTTTGGCTTCCGAGCCCCGAGAGGACCGAGAGCTTTGGATCCACATAATGCGCTACGGGAATCGGCCATCGAACATTGAAGTCTTTCGTCTTTACTATACATGTAGGAAAAATGGCGGTTACCTAGCATGCAGTTGTGTGATGACTGGTAGTACATCCATGCGTACCTAGCTAAAACAGCGAGCCGCAGCTAACGAGTTCAAGCAGTAGAAGGTTCTGTTGTATGATGTCAGCTGATTGGACTGGACTGCTGAACGGCTGCTCCCTACAGTGAACACTTTCGATGACGACGATTTCCGTCTCTCCAACTCATTTCCGCCTGAACTTACTCGTGACTTCAGAACCAATCGAGGAAAAAGAAGCTCAGCTATATCTCAGTCTTCGGTAGCGCACATGCCAGCACAAGATTGTGGCCTCAAAGGCTACTCTTGTTTAATATGCCGTCAGCGAAAAGTCAAATGCGACCGGCGCAACCCCTGTTCCAATTGCCTCAAGGCTGAGAAACAATGCAGTTTCATTCCTCCCGTGCGCGGCAAGCGAAAAAGAACAAAGCCTCGCAGAGAAGGACTTCATGCGAGACTGAAGCGATATGAAGACCTTCTGAAGTCGTATGGCGCAAACGTCGAGCCATCCGAAGAGCTCGACGACTCCGAGTCGGAAACCGCCTCCCAGCCTGATGTTGAGATGGAAGACGCCGAGTCTCGAAGCGAAAGCCAGGTTAGTCTCTTCGGACTTGAAGAGGCTAAGCCAAAGCTCATTACCAAAGAGGGGACGTCGAGGTATTTTGAGAGGTATGTTTCCCTGCAGGTTCCTCCCAAATAGTACTTTCTCAGACATCTTAGTGCCCTCTGGTCCAATTTAGGGGACGAAGTAAGTATTAATTCTCCTCCGCCTTACATACGAAAGTCGTTTCCTCTTACGGTTATTTATTTAGCCTCAACATCCCGAGGTAGACAATGTCGAACAGCCAATGAATGTCCAGGAGAGCGAGATGTTCTTTGAACCTGAACCGAGCAACAAGTTAGAGCATCTCGCAAGCCTTCACCCGTCTCCTCAGATCCTGGCGAGATTAAAAGAGGTATATGCCGATCGAGTCGACCCCATGATGAAAATTCTGCATCTTCCTACTTTCTGGGCCGCGTTATCGGACGGGCTACAACGTCCTCAAGGCGTGTCTAAGAGCTTCGAGGCGGAGATATTTGCTTTTTACCTTGCGGCTATCAACGCTTTAGCGGAAGACGAATGTCAAACGCTATTTGGGATACAAAAATCCGTCATGTACTCCCGTTATAGACTTGCAGCTCGTCAAGCTTTGGTGAACGCGGGCTTCCTGTCAACATCTAATGTTATGACTCTTCGGGCGTATTCGATATTTATAGTAAGCTGCAATTACCGAGACCCTCCTCACTGCCGATCTGACCAGAAAAGATGTGTGTAAAAAATAGTTACCGGTGCGATGCCCTGTACGTGATGTCGGGAATTTCTATAAGGCTCGCACGTAAAATGGGACTCCATCGAGACGGCTCATATCTACAGCTTCCCGTCTTCGACGTAGAAATGCGTCGTCGACTTTGGTGGCATATAGTTCACATTGACTTCAGAGCCGCTGATGTATTAGGCGCGAGACCCTCGCTTGACCTTTCCTTTACAGATACCAAAAAGCCTCTCAACGTCAACGACGAGGACCTTCATCCGGACATGGTCGAACCACCAGAAGAACGCGAGGGAATTACCACAATCGCACTTTGCTTGATGAGGTGCGAGATCATGGACACTCTAGCCAAGTTCGCAAAGGGGCGTCCTGGGGACGTGCGTTGGGAAGCACTGTACAGTCCGGATATCACAGTTGCTAAAAAAGAAAGCATCATAACCCAGATCGAGGATCACTGGGAAAAGAGATACTTGCGGTATTGCGACCCGTCGAACTCGTTCCATACATTTTTATCCTTTTCGATCCGATCTTCTATGTGCAAGATGAGAATTTTAGCTCGCAGTCCACGCCAATACGCCAGCAGATCGGCCAAAGCTCCCCAGAGCGACCGCGATATAGTGTTTGCAAGTGCTATCAAGCTATTAGAATACGTAGCTTTGGTGAGGGCGGGTTCCCACGGCCTTGATAAATATGCCTGGCAGCTCGGCACGAGCTATCTTTGGAATACAATGCTTCATGTGCTCATCGAGGCTCGGCATCGTAAAATAGGACCTGATGTTGATAGGTCATGGCAGTTAATCGGGACGGTATTCTCAAACTGCCCTCAAATGTTTGAAGACTCTACCGGGCCTGTCTACAGAGCACTGGGCAAATGGACGCTAGATGTTTGGGAGGTTTACATTGAGGCTTCCAAAGCCGCAGGCCTACCGGAACCACCAACGCCCGATTATATCACTGCGATCCGTCAATGTCGAAAACCTACAACAGAGCCAGTGTCGAAGACCAAAGATCAAACATCAGATTTTAGGCCTGCCACTCGCAACTCGTTCGGATACAACAAAACACAATCCCAAAGATATGAAGATAATCTGACTGGTTTGGAGCCATTTGAATCTTATGATTTCCCTAATCTTATGTCATTCGAAATGGATCCAAATGAATGGATACAGTGGGATCAGTTGGTCGCAGAGCAAGGGGGCTTCGTTCAGGTCGATAGCATATGATATTTTGAGGTATTTGTACGTACGCGCAAAATATGTCTCTACACTTTAAAATGATCAACGTGAATATTATATTTACTTAGCCTCAGGAGATGAGAGTTACATAAGGGCCCATTTCGTACACTCGGAGTGCAGTAAGCGAGACCTGAGACCATGTAGACGAGCAATCGCCCTTGACTATACCCAATCCTATAGGAGATAGGTTTGTGGCTCCATACACAACAATGTCGTCACTACCCCATCTATAGTTCGTCTCGCGGCACTTGGGTTAGGTACTTACCTGAAATGATGAAATCTCGAATGCAATACTAAATCCGAGCAATCATTCCTTATTGCTACTCGGTGAGAATCTCACTAAGAAGGACAATCGCCTTTATAGCAAAAGGAAGCTTTATACAAGAATTATCTAGAAATTCTTTCAAAGGATCTATGTGTTCAATGACTAGTATCCTCCCATTTCCGTTCCCGAAGGCCAAAGTCGGTTTTCAGGTCCTGACGCATGGCCAATTCTTTCTCAAGGAATACCACCAAAAACGACACTCCGGCGAAATCTGAGGTTAGAGGTACCTATATTAATTAGGCCGGAGCGGAGGAATTTCGTTCGCCTTTCCCACATGATAGACCGAACCCGGTCTGACTCCGACTCCAACGCCGACTCCGATGCCAATCCCGATATCCTTGTCATCTTAGTCCGATGATTCTAGCATCGGGGGAAGAAATTCTGTTCATGTATCAAGACAGCGAAGGCGGTGGGCAATGTATGCACTAGCATTCAATTGGCTTGCTTCGTCATGAAGATCTTCTCACTGCTGGATATTCACGTCACTCTCATCTTAACGCACGATTGAGATTATATTTTGATAGGTACCTAAGCGGTCAGACTACCTCTTTCAGCTCAGAGATATTGTAAAGCAGCCCATGACATAATGATCCCTGATATCTCCAAAAGCCAGTCCGCCGTTGTGGTTGATGCATCAGGCAACCTAATCGTATCCTAAGACATGCCACTGCCGGATTTTGAGCCGGAAGTGCTTTTAATCAAGTCCGTAGTTGTAGCGATCAATCCCGTTGATGCTGAGCTGACAGGCCACATGGCAAGCGAGGGCGCCACAGCAGGCGGTGATTGTGCGGGAATTGTAATTGCTATTGGGGCCCAGGTTCCAGCAGGTTGAGTCGAAGTTTGTGATCGAGTTTGTGCGGCTCTGCCATCGATGGACCACGGATTGCCGCTTTACCCGAGTTTTACTAGGAGCCCTCGTGACATTCGGTGTAGATTACTACCCTACCGCTGTCTTCGCACAACTCGACGCGCCCACCTCCAGTGGGCGCCGCGCATTAGGATTCAGTATCTTTGCGTCTGCATGTGCACATTCGGGGTCCACAACTTTCAGCCCCATGCCTGTGACGCTCAACCAAGATGGAGACTTAGTGACAGATGGAGGAATGCAGCTTTCGGTCAACCAAGCAGCGGATGCTACGGCACCAAATGCAAAGGTGCAGACGCCTCGCTGCAAGTGAGAGAGGAGCGGAGGGTTTAGATGTATTCAAGTTATAACGCGTACAAGAATATTCACTTTGTGAGCATAACTCCTTACGAGTTGGGGAGCTGTTGCTAGGTCCGAACACGGCGGTTTCCCTCCTCCTGGCGTACTTCCCTTTCTTTCTCATGGTTCTCAAGGCGCCATAGTCTATTCTTTCCCCCAAGGCCGGTCTTCTCCGAGACTCTTGAACATGGCAACTCCTATTGCCTGGGTAATCGGCGATGACCAACGGCATCGCAGCTACAACGAGCTGCAACAGCACGACGTAGGGAAAGCTCTTGACAAGATAGATCTCGATGCTTTGAGTAAATGGGTTGTGAAGCTGGAGTTCGACTTTGGCGGCAAGATTGCCTTCTCTTTCCCATCAACCTCACTAAGGCCCTGTCATATCTCTAATCATACCTAAGTCGAACTAAATGGGTTACTACTAGTACCGCCTACGGTGGTAGCCCGCAGCATTAAAGGGGGAGAGCTAACCCACCCCCCCAGAAGGCAAAATGAACGGCACCGGCTTCTTTGTCAACCTCCCCAGCCCCACACACGACGTCCTCTTCACCGCCGGCCATAACCTCATCAACGACAAGGCTGTCAAAGCGCACTACCTCGCCATCATGCTCGGCGACCCGGCCCGCGCGCGCGTCGGCCCCGACCGCTTCCGCATCTGCGCTGAGTACGAACGCGCGCCTGGCGAGGCCAATGCCGAGTTCGACTGGGGCGTGGTGCTGCTGGACCGCATCGTCGACCCGGCCGTGCCGCCGCGTCTCGGCTTCGGACTTAACCTTGCGTTCAGCGCGAACGAGTTCCTGGACGGAGTGCGCGTGCTGCATGTTACGGGCTACCAGGATGTGTCGATGAGCCCCGTAACGAGCTGGGGTGACGTGGCGGGCATGAGGATTCGGCAGGKGAGGKATAAGGCGCCCACAGAGCAGGGCATGAGCGGGTCGCCTGTGTGGGCGGCATATGAGGGATTCGCGGTAGTTATGGCCATTCAGTTGGTTTCCTTCTCTTTGTCTCTGCCCTGTCTATTTCCTACACAGCTTCTTTGGCTCAAGCTCGTCACGGCTACGGATCCTGGGCATACTGACCCAATATTCCTTCTTCTCTCCGCAGCAACACCCGCCCAGGCAACGAAGAAGAAGGCAGTCGCGGCTCTCGCATCACAGAAGGGGTCTTCCGCACCATCTGCGAGTGGACCCAGTCCGGTTTCTTCGGTAAACGCCTGCGTGTCAAGGCGGCCGCCGCGCCCAAAGACTACGCCATGTACCTCTGCTTCCCTGAGAGGGACAGCTTCGCCAGGGTGTTTCTATCGTCCACTCCCCCTTCCTCTTCATCGGCCAGCGCCGACCCCGCCGCGACCACAACCTTCGACATACTCCCCACGTACGTGACCCAGACATCGGCGAACCGTCTGCCCCTGTACGCGTTCGCGTTCTACCGGCCCGCGGCGTGGGGCGAGCCCGAGCGGCGGTGGGTGCAGTGGCAGCCGGGGAAAGAGAAGGCCATCCTAGTGAAGGAGCTATTGGATGTGAACCTAGTACGGATCGTGGAGGGCCCGCACAAGAGCAAGTTTGAAATCTCGCAGGTGCTCGTAGATAGGAAGACGGGGGATGAGGATGAAGTGGAGTTGAGGATGCATCATGATGATCGATCACTGGAGGATGTGGAGGGGGGGATGGATCTGGTTTCTGGAGTTTCGTTCGGGCCGTATAAACAGAGGAAGATAAGGGAGGTAAGTCTGTCAAGTCTAGCACTCTCATGGTTCATGAATGGGCCTCCTTATAGTTGAGATCCATGGGCGTGGGCTAACAAAATTATCCCTATTCATGCAGTTTCGCACCTTTTGTCTGGAGTGATGAGAAGTGTTTGTAGTTTGTATCTGGGTGCTTTCGTAGCGCCTCTTTACCTAAGTAGGATGCACGATGGGGTCATTCTTTTGGTTTGTTCGAATGGCCAACAGTACCAGATTGGCAGACACTCAAACTTTTGAATTTTCTTTCTAGGGGTAATATTGTTTGTCAATGGGCGTTGCAGTTTTGGCATATTGCCCCTTTCCAATGGAACTAAGTTTAATGTTTGCCGTGAATTTTGTTTTTGTTGATTTCCAAGCCCATTCCCAGGTTCTTAGAGTTGATCGCCAGATCCTCGCACCTCCTTTTCCTCTGAGTGACCGAGGGCCTCCTCTATGATCGAGACCGATGACTAGATCGCCACCTTATCCGTAATGGGAGACATCATGACTTTGAGCAACTTTGAGGCACAGAAACCTGTCAGCCACGCCTATAACAAAATGATAGGAGAGTAGTTTTTGACTTACCCAACGCTCGAGATCCTCGTCATTCTCCCGCAGCTTCTTGTACTCGTCATCGAGTCGCTCTGCATGCTGGTTAGCACGTATCTTCTGAAGTAAGGTAGCCATGTAAAAGAATGTGGTGATAACTTACGCGTCGTGACATACAGGATCTCCTCTAGCTTAGGGTCCCCAAGCAACGTCTCGAGGAACTTAATAGCTTGGGAATCATTGCCAATCTGGCTGATCTGGAAGCGGACAGCTGTTTTGACATCGTAAAGTTCCCATGTCAGCATTTTTTTCGCCAAAAAGACAGTGGGAACAGAACACGGGGAGTACAAAAAAGAAAATGGAACTAAACCTTTGCTCTTATAATTCTTATTCTCCACAAACGCACTGCAGCGCAAAATCGTCTTCTGGAATGTGTCGTCCTTCTCCCCGTTAGGACACCCGTCCGTGATGCAGCACACGAGGATGGGCCGCTTCAGCTTGCCCCCCGGGGCCGACAGCACGTTGTACACGAGAGGGTCGAGGATCTTGGCCTTGAGGTTGGTGCCGATGCTCGTATTGCCGCTGGGATCCACCTGCGCCACGATGTCCTCCACCGCGTCCGCGCTCAGGTTGTCGTCCAGCTCGTGCACGTAGTTGATGAACTGCAGGCTGGCGCCGTAGCCATCGGGGACCAGCCGCGTGGCGATGCGTGCGATGCGCCGGACCAGCTCACGCTGGTCCTCGGCGCGCGTGCCCGTGGCCATGGAGGCGCTGTCGTCTGTGGGGGAATTGGTGGTCAGCGTGTAATGAATACTAGCCGGGTTGTGAAAGGTCTAAGGAAGAAGGGGAGAAAACAAAAAGAGAAAAACGTAATTCTCACCGCAGTACAGCACAGGCTGGTACAGAGCCAGCTTGGTCAAGTTGCGGATGTCCTCGTCCGTCCGGAGCGGGTTCGACGGGTCCTCACGTAGCCGAGTGGCCTTCTCGGCCACGGACTCGAGGAACGGGTCGTCCTCGGCAAAGAACTCGTTCAAGCCCGTCTCTGTCACGTAGCGGCCGATGTCCTTCTTGAACTCCTTGACTGTCTGGGGGCCCTGATTTCCCAAAGCCTGATAAGCGTGAGTAATTATCATTGCAAACTCCTGCCGAGGAACAAACATTGATGTGAACTCACATTGCGAATTTCGGGGTTATCCCGTCCACTGATCCCATACATCTTCTTCACAATCCCATCGGCAATACCCGTCACCATAGGCGAATTCACCCTCTCCAGCACAAACGTGATGACCCCAACAATCATATCCACCAACTCCGCAGTCGAGGCGCTCCGCTCCGCCTTCGGCTTCAACGACCTCATCAACTTCGCGTCCTTAGTCCGCGCGGCCAACTCCTCGGCATTGGGGCCCGAGGCGCCGCCCTTGCGCACCTTCGGCGACGCGCCCTTGTCGACTAGGAAGGCGGCTAGGTCAGCGTCACGGTGGTCCACGACGACCTTCATCAGCGGGGTGTACCCGTCAGCGGCCTGCTCGTCGGGCTCGGCGCCCTTGTCGATCAGGAACTCGACGATCTCGCGACGCTCGTGGCGCCCCATGGTACCGGCCGTCGCGTACCACAGCGCACTGCGGTCGCCGCGCCCCAGCCTGTTGGGGTCGGCGCCCTGGTTGACCAGCATCTTGACCACGCCCGTGTGGCCCTTCCAGGCGGCGTAGCCCAGAACGGTGCGGCCCTTGTTGTCGAGGGCGTCGATGTCGAAGGCCTCGCCGGCGGCGGCGGCGGCTTGCCGGTATTTGTTGAGCTTGTTGGGGGTGAGGAGGGCGCCCTGGAGGGCGGCCTCGTGGATGGTAGCCATGATGGTTGTGGGGTTGGGTGACGGTTTGTGTTTGGGGTTGATATGCTAGGCGCAAGGGAGCAAATGTTGAGCTGTATACTACACAATAGAAAAGGGTTGAGGCTGGTCCTGGTGGAGGGACTTGACTCCTCAACTCTCCGAGATCGTCTCCCTCAGGGCTTAATATTCATGACAGGTGCGATGCTATCGAGAATTGCAATTCGAGGTCTGTGATATAACTATACTCCTGACGGTATTCTTGTATGCAGCAAAACCAATCATCCAACCCTTCTCCTTTCGGGCACAAGGGCAAGCGCCATGGGAGCTGAACCTCACATTGACAACTCGACCTGCATTTCACTGCAACGCATAAGCAAGCCACTATCACTAACGATGCAACGACACTGGACAGCCTTACTCGTAGGACGGATTCCCTCCGCAACCCACACGGCGAAAGTCGCGTAAGCAACTTCCGAACTTTCCGCGCGAGCGCTATTTTTGAGCAGTGTACAATGCCATCTATGGGGCTCTGCAACACGGCTACTGGGATTTTTCCCTTTATCCTCTCCCAGCTCAGATCAGAGGCGTCTGAGAGTCCGAACTTTGCGGAGTGGCAACACCGTTCTCAGGTCCTGTACGTACTTGCGTCCTAGTCCAACGAAAGATATACTGGTGCCAGTAATTATAGACCTGGACTCGGGGCTTGGGCTTATACGAGGCTCCCGTTGGTTCATAACCTCCCCGGCCTTTGTATCGTTTATCCTCGTCAGCGTAACCCCGCCTTCTACAACCACAGCAGCGCAGGTAGACATCACAGCCCATCTCTCGCTTTCCCCAAGCATCATGAGCAAATTCAAGGACATCMCCCGCTGGCTACTGGCCGCTGGAAGTGCCCCCGCCCCTGACGGAAAGGGCACCTTCCACCTGTACGAGAAAGACAATGATCTTTTGGTCAAGCTCTGGACCGGATCGCAGTTTGGACCCACGTCGTGGGTCGCCGAAGGCGTCAAGAGCAACACGAGTGCTCCCTGCATCTTGATGAATGGCAAGGTACGCAAACATTTCGTCTACCAACTAACCCGAGTTTGGGCCTACGGCCGGGTCGAATACCTGCCTCTCCGAGTGTTACTGATGTCCCGTAGAAAATCGTCTTCTGCGTTGACAAATCCGACATGATCAAGTGCTACGCCGAGCCTCCTGACAGCCAAGCCAATGACGAGGACGACGAGGACCTATGGAAGGGGGTCCCTCTGTCTCCGGCCGGCCATGTAAAGGTGCACCCCAAGAGCCAGCTCGAGGCCACCATCAGCCCCGCTGGCATCATAGTCGTGTTCCAGGGGACCAACGGCCGCCTGAGCAGCCTCGTCAACCAGGGCCAGGGCTGGCACGTGGTCGACATGCCGGCGTCGGCTGAGGCCCTGCCCGGCACGCCACTGGCGTCATTCGTCTCCCGGGGGAAGCTCCTGCTCTTCTATGCCGGGGCCGACAAGAGCGTGCACTTCCTGACCCACCAAGACCAGGGTAACTCGTGGACGGGTAAGTCGTCTACACTTCCAGCTTACATCCGTATTTGAGCGTGACGTCCCGTTTGTGGATCTTGGCTGACTAGCAACTACTAATCGCCCAGACTCGCTCCTCGCCAGCGCTAAGTTCGGCATGTCGGAGCCACCATCGCGCATCACCGTCGCCGAGGACAGCGAGAACTCGGGCTTCGCGGCGTACTGCCTGACGAACGGGACCCGGGAGCTCGCCATGGTCAAGGCGTCTGCTGATAAGGTGGAGGTGCTCGGCACGGTGGAGAAGGGGCAGTTCCAGGCCGCCAAGGGCCAGGAGGCGGTGCTGGTCGGCTGGGTTTGGAGACCCGTGCCCGTGTACATGGACTGGGTGCCGCGCTTTTGGACCCCGTTCTGAGACGGCATGCTCGGTCCGTTTTAAGCGCTTTACTTGAGTACCTGAGTTTTACGAAGGCTATTGTACACCAGTTGAGGATTTTTATTAAAAACGTGAGGGCACCCGTTTAAGTGTTATATTAGCTTAAGTTTACTTAAGTTTTACGAAAGTTATTATATATTAATTAAGGATTTTTATTAAAAATTTCTTATTAAAGAGATTTTTTATATCGATTTTAAAATTTTAACTTAATATTATATAAAAATAGGAAATATTAAATTTAATTAATATAATAAAAAATATAATAAAAGTTATAATAAAAATTAATTTATATAAAAAGGTTAAAAAAATGTATAAAAAATTTTATATTATAATTAAATATGTTAAAATAATGTTAATATATAAATTATTAAATTAATTTAAAATATTTAAATAAATTTTTATTAATTAAATAAATATATTAATTAAAATTATTTATTTATACTTTTATTATAATATTATTAATAATATTATTAAATTAATTTTAAATATAATTTTTTTATATTAT
>JYCQ01000143.1:0-11562 GCA_000931505.1 Hypoxylon sp. E7406B | reverse complement strand
TTTTATAAGTATATTTTAAAGGTAAAATAATGTTAATTATTATTATATAAATAGTTAAAATTTATTAAAAATTAAATTAAAAAAAGGTTAATTTAAGTGTATTTTTATAATTAAAAATAAGTAAAAGTGTAAGTTTAATTTTTTAATATTAACAAATTTAATTTTAATAATATTTATTTAAAAAGATAGTTTATTTAATTTTAAGTTAAAGATATTATTAATTAACTTTTTTAATCGATAAAATATAATAAGTATATATATATATTTAAATTATTAATTATTAAATTAATAACGTTATTTATATATATCTTTTTTACTTTAATTAAAACTTAAACCGAGTATTAATTAAGATTTACGTTATTTATTAAAGCTGGTTTATTATCATTATTTTTAAGAAAGGATTTATAAATAAGTAATTTAAATTAAGTTAAGAAATAACTTTATTTAACTATATTTTAATTAAAGTAACTTATTAAACTTTAATTAAAATTTAAGTTATTAATAATTAGTTTAAGTATAAGGTTAAAGGTTTTATCGTTTAATTTAAAAAGGTTAATTTTTTATTTTTAAAAGATAATATTACGTTTAAAGTTAAACTTAAATTAATTTAACTTAAAGAGGTTAATTTTTTACTTTTAAAAATTAACGTTTTTAATAAGATTTAATTAAAACTAGTTTAACTTTTTTAAATACATTATAATTTATTTAAGCATGGTTAAAATCTTTAAAAATTATATAAATTTATAATAAAAATTAATAAGTAAAGAAATACTTATAAATAAATAAATATTATAAATATTAATAAGAATTTTATTAAAGGAGTAAAGCCTTTTTTAATATATTTAAATTAGTAAAATTTAGATTAATTATTTAAAAAAAGGTTAATATACTTTAAATATAATTATTAATATATATTAAAGTATTAAAGGCTTTAAAAAGGTATATATATAAGTATATCTTAATATAAATATATCTTAAAGTAATTATTTATTTATCTTTATATATTTAAAACTTTATAAAAAATTTAAAGTTATATCATTTAAAAAAAAAATATCATATGTAATTATTTTATATAACGTATAAATTAATCCTAAATTTATTAATTAAATAATAAAAATATATATAAACTTATAATAAAATGAAGCTAATTAATAAATAGTAATATAATATTAAAAAATATATTATATTTTATTAAATTTAAGGTATAATATTTCCTTACTAAAACTTAATTAAAAAGGTTAATAAGTTAATTTATCTTATTTAAGTTTTTTATAATTAAAAAATAAATAAATAACATTAAATTAAAAAAAAAATATGTAAATATAATTTAAAATAAAAATACTTATATATATAAATTTATAATAAAGATTATTAAAATTAATATATGTAAAAGAAAAGGATAAATTAAAAGACATATTTTATTTATATTACATATATTAAATCACGCTTTAATAATATCTTATTTTATTAATAATAAARATTATATAAATATTTATTTATTATATTTATTTATTAATTATTTTCCCTTTTTTATATAACTTATCCTTTTTTTAAACCACCTTTATTAATCACTTTTTAATAATTATTTTAAAATGTTAAGCATTATTTTAAATCCTCTTTTTATATATAAATGTCATTTTAACTTATATATATATATTTTAAATATTTTAAAACCTTAAATAAAGGTTATATTTAAGTAATAATATTTATTTAAAATAAATAAACAGTAATATAATATATAACTATAAGCTTAAAGTTTTTTAAAGTATTAATAAAACCTTTAAAATTTAAAATAAACATATTATTATTCTTTATTTATTTTATATAAACCACTAAATCATTGTTTAAGTTAAATTTACTTTAAATTTAACAATATTTTTATAAAACTAATTAATAAAACTAAACATTAAATCCTTTTTATTAAATTAAATATTTATCTTATTTAAAATATATAATATATAATAACCCCTATTTTAAAAATTTATAATAAATAAGATATCAATAAAATAAGAAAAATAATAAAAGAATATAAATAATATAATAATAAATATTACTAATAAAATAAGTGATAAAAGTTTCAAACTTATAAATCATTAATTTATAATATGTTACCTTTTTAACCTTTTAAAATAAAATAAAGCCTTTTACTTTCCTTCTTTTTAAATATATAAAGATAATATGTTATTAAATAATAATCCTTTAAATACCTTTTATTTTACCTTTTCTCATTATTTAATATTTAATTTTAACTTTTATAAAAATATCTTAACATATTAAGCGTTTTTTAACCATGTTTTTTATATTATTATATCTTTTATAAAAGTATTAATATCTTAAATATCCTTTTATTATAAAGTTAATATTAATTAATTAATAATTAAAGTATTTACGAAATTGTAAAATATTTTATAACATATATAAATAAAATCCCTTTTTTGATAATTTCTTATATAAATTTATTATAAAATTTAATATTATTAAAAAAAGTTATATAATTTTTATCTTTATAAATAATAAATAATATAATTAATTATATACTTATATTATATTAAAATATTAATTATAAGTATTAAACTTTTAATTATTAAACTTAATAACTTAAATTAATAAAGGAATAATAAAAAAAATAATAATAAATAGTTATACCTTTTAATAAAATATTTAATATTTTAATATATAAATTATAAAAGAAGTTTTATATTAATTAAATCATTTTATATAATAAGTTTATAATAAATAAAATAATATATAATATTTAAAATATCCTTAAAGTTATAAAATATAATTATAAATATGGTATTATTATAACTTTAAATAACTTTATTTATATTATTTTTACCATTATTAATACTTATATTAATCGTGTTATTTATATTAATTACATTATCTTTATTAATTATGTTATCTTTATTAAACTTATTATTATTACTTAATTTATTATTTTTATAATTATTAAATAAAGAAGATAAATTTAACTTACCTTTTATAATTAAATTATTAAAAAAAGGAGATTTAACTTAATAAGTGATAATTAAACCATTTAAAGTATAAATGCGTTTTAATAAACAGTTATATAGCTTTTTATCTTTTATATTAATATTTTTAAATATAAAAAGAAATCTTCTTTTTATATTAAATATTAATAATTTACCTTAAAAAAAATCAAATTTTTCATTAAAAAGTAAAGATAACTTATAAATCTTATTATAATATTTATTAGCGTTTTTAATAATATAATTATTTTTAAATCTATAATTTTTATCTTAATTATCACCGGATTTTTTTTACTTAGTTTTATTATAACTTAAACATGGCTTAAAAAAATTAAAGTTAAAAAATAACCATTATTTATATTTTATATTACAATTTAATTTAATAATAAATATATAAATAAAATAATCTTATATTTTAATATTTATTAAGTTAAAAAAGATGTAATATATAATATAAAATTTAAATTATATAAATTAAGTAAAAATATATTTTTTATAAATTTAATTAAAATCTTAATATTAATAATTTTAATATTTTAATATTAATTTTTAAAAAAGTTTTAAAGTACTTTTTAATAACCTTTTTTAAATATATGTAAATAATATAGACATATTATTTAAAAAAAAGTGTAAAAATAAGATAATTATACTTTAATTAAAGATTTTATAAACCTTTTTATATAACTTAAATATATTCTTATTATAATTAATAATAAGGTTAAAAAAAATAATATTTATCTCATTTTTATCTTATTAAACTTTAATTATTTTAAAAATCATATAGGTTATTTTAACTTATTTTAAAAATTTAATTATATAATAACGTTTTATAATTTTATAATGTAAAGCCTTTTTATGCCTTAAAAAGTTTATTTATAATTTAAATATTTAATTATAAAGAAAAACTTAATTTTTAAAGTTTATTATAATAAGGTATTTAAATATATAATAATTTATTAATAATTATTATTATTAATATATATAAAGTAATAAAATGTAATAATTTATAAAAAATGTTTATATATTTTAAGGATATATGAAAGTATAATTTTAATTCTTTTATTATATTATTATATAATATAATTTCATTAATATTATTTAAATTTTTAAATTTGGAAAGGAATGGATAATTTAATATTATGGTTTTTTTAAAAGAAATATTCTTTTAAATCTATAAAATATTTAAAAATTAAAGTAAGTATAAGGTAACTTATTATTATCATTTTTATTAATTTTATTAATTTTAAGATATATTATGTAAATAGATAATTTTTTTAATTAAAGAAACTTTATATAATATTAAATTAAGTTAAAGTGATGTTAAATTAAATTAAAATAATATTAAATTAAATTAAAATAATATTAAATTATGTTAATATGATATTTATAAAAGTTCTTTATTAAGTTAATAATTTTTAATAATAATATAATATAAATAATATATTAAATTAAAAATAATATTTTCATTATTTATATAAATAAATGTTAATATTAAACTATATTAAAAATTTAAGTAATGGATATATAAGTAATTAAAATTATCTTTATTTAAATAATTTAATAAAGGTATTAATCTTTAATTTTTAAAAAGAGATATAAGTTTATTATTTACGTTAAAATAAAGCTTAAATAAATTAAATAAAAACTTTAAAAGGTTTAATAAAAAATATAAAAGATTATTAAATAAAATTATGGTATATAAAAATATTATATATGTTATATTAACGATAAATAAGCTTAATAAATTTAATAAAATTAATATAAAAAAAGATATACCTTTTAAAAGATATATAATTTATGATGATAAATAAAAAAAGGGGATATAATATTTAAGAAATGTTTTCTTTTTAATAAAATATTTATAAAAAGCTTTYTTTAAAAAAAAAAAAGATAAAGTAAAAGGATTATTATAAAAAGGAATAAAAAGGGTAATAATAATACAAATAAACTTCCATGTTAAAATATTAACCACCTATTACTTATTATTAATTATATTTTATTAATTCGTTATTTTTACTTTTATATATATTTTATACAAATTTTAATTAAAGATAATTACGTTACCCCCTTTAAAAATTATTTATAAAAGATAAATATCTTTAAATAAAAGATTTAATAAAGTTAATAAATTATTATTTTTTATACTTATAATAAATATATAATATATAATAAAGCATTTTATTTTATTTATTTTAAGATATTAAATAATAAATTTTTATAATTTATAATAATTTATATATATAAATATATAAATATTATACTTTATTAAATAAAACATGTTATTAATAATAATATAAAAATACTTTAATTTTTATAAAATTTTTATATAATATTTATATATTTTATAATAATAAATTATAACTTTATAAATATATAAATCTTATTATTAAAATTAAACTTATCTTTTCTTTTTTTAAAAGGTAATTTTAAGGATTTTTTTATAATATTATTTATTAATTAATACGTATTTAAAACTTAAAAAAATTTACTTTTAATTTTTTTATAATATATTTAAAAAGGATAAAGTTATAAATCATTTATTTTAATAATATAAAGAATTAAATTAAAGATAATATTTAGATAAAAAATTAAGGAAAACTTTAATTAATTAATAATTATTTATTTAATTTATTAAATAAAAAATTAAAAAAAAAAGTTAATAATTAAATTAAATTAACCTTAATATTAATTATTATAAAATATTTAAAGCTTATATTAAGATTTCGAAACATTTTTTAAACCTTTAAGATTTCATTTTTTCATTTAACTCCTCGATAATTTATTTATAACATTTCGAATGTTAGGTTTTTTACCTTTTAAAAAATAACGAAATATATCTTACTTTCTTTTTAAGATATCTTACCTTCTTTTTAAAGTATTTTACTTTTCTTTTATTATAAATGCTATTATTAAGTTAAAATTTATTATTTCTTTTTTATAACTTTTATATTTTTTTTTAATAAATTTAATTATTAATGTTCACCTTTATATAATTTATTTAAAAATATTAATAATATATATATATAACTTTATATAATTATTTTTCTTTTAAAGTAAGAAATTATTAAATTAAAACATAATAAACTTTTAACCATTTTTATTATACTCTTATTATGATATAAATAATTATGTTTTAAAACCATTTATTATTAAACTAAAAGTAATATTATTTAAGTTATTTTAATTTAATTTTATTATAATATTATTTAACCTTTTAATTATATTAAATAAAATAATATATCCTATTATATATTAATTTATAACTACTTATATAATGTTTAATTAAATGGAATTATAAACTTTATATTTATATATAAAAAAAGGGTAATTAAATATATTATTAACTTAAAATGTTACCATTTTATTATTAAAGAAACTTAATAAGAAATTATGTATATATTTAATTAATAAATTAAATATTAAAGTAAAAAGTTTAAACGATAATTTATTATTAATAAAAAAAATAATTTAATAATTAATAAATTTATTATTTATAATCTTAAATTTTATATTATTTATAAATTTAAAGTATATATTTATAATAATAATTTTAATGATTTTTTTAATATTAATTTTTATAAAAATAATACCCATTTCATTTTTATTAATATTCTTTTTAACCTTTTTACCCACTTCTTCCTCTTTAATATCCATAATTATAAAAACTATTATTTTATTTTATTTTATGTTAAATTACACCTTCTATATATTAATTTCCTTAACTTTTTATTTAAAACTTTACATAAAAAATAATATATAATTATATTTATTATCCTTTAATAAAAGATATTAATATTAAATCATTATAAATTTAATTATTTCCTAAATATTAATTAACATATTATAAAGTTTTTTATAAAAAAAAATATAATTACATATTAACTTATTAACTTAAAATAAAAGTTTTAAAATTAAGTTATAATATATTTTTAACCTTAAATCCTTTATTATTTTTAAAAATTTAATATCATTTATTTTAAATAATAATTTATAAAAAAATATAAATTATAATATGATATTTTTAAAATCTACTAAAAGTTATTTAAATTTATTAAAAAGGGGAAAGTATAAGGCTTTTTATTTTAATTACTTTATTGAAAATGCTTAATTAATTATTATCTTTATCTTTATTTAAGTAAAAAAAGTTTAATTATATAAATATAATAAATATAATAAAGGGTATAAATAAAATTTTTAAATATTAAAAAATGTAATATTTTTAAAATAAAATGTTTAATATATTAAAATATTTAAAGCTTTTTTTTTATTAATTATTTAATAATTTATCTTTTTAAAATTAAAGTTTAATATTTTTATAATAATATCTTTTTATAAAGGATAATTTAACCTTATTTATTAAATTATAAGGCTTTTTCGACATTATAATTTTAAAAGATTTAATATTTAAGAAAGGAATAATTAAAAAATAACATATATATCTTTTTATAATAATAAAGTTTAATATGATAAGTTTAAATATAATTAAAAATTATAATTATTTAATAATATTATAAAATTTATATTATAATAAAAAGTTATTAATAATTATATTTTTTTAAATAAATTTATATATTTAATTAAATTTTATTAAAGAAGTTTTATATTAATTAAATAATTATAATTTAATAAAGGTAAGGTAAATTACTATATTAAAAATGTAATAATAAATAGTTAATATTATTACGTAAAATGATAACGTTAATATATAATTTAATGTAAGGAAATTTATTTTTAAATTTAAAGTAAACTTATAAAAATTAATTATATTATTTTATATAATAATTTTATAATGATTTAATTAAAGTTTTAATTATTTATATAATTAAATAAGATTTAATTATATATATAAAATATATCATTATTTATTTAAAGTCTTATTATTAATAATTAATCTTAAATAAAAAGGGTTTACTATTTTAATTAAACTTTAAAAAGTTTAAGTTTTTATTATTATTAAATAATTATATAAAATTTATATAACTTAATATCATTTATATAATATTAGCATAAAATGTGTTTATAAATAATATATTTATTTATATTTATTATTTATTTTAAATAATAAATTTTTAAATAATATAATTATTATTAAATTAATAATCTATTTAATAATTATTAAAGAAAGGCTTATGTTAAAATATGGTATTAATAATGGTTAAATAAAATATTATATTAAATATTATATTAAAGGTTATTTTTAACGCTTTTATTTTTATAAGTTTATTAAATAACTTATTATTATTAATATTAAACACCATTAAATAATTTAAAGATTATTATAATAACTTTATTAAAAAAATTTTTAATTTTAATAAAAAGATTAATAATATCTTAAATATTAATAGTAAAACTAAATAAAAGAGGTATTTTTAATTAAAAAAAAAGGAATAATCTTTATTTATTAAATAATTAAAGTTTTTAAACTTTAAATTAATATTAACATTTATATTATTTATAAAATTAAAAATATAAACTTATTTTTAAAGTAAATAATTATTAAATCTTTATTTTAATATATAATGAAAAGAATAAAACTTACCCTTTTCTTAATTTAAGATAAAGTTTTATAAAATCTTAAATTTAAACTTAAATTAAATGTTTTACTTATTAAATACCTTATTTTATCTATTAAAACTTAAGTTAATAAAAGATAAATCTTTAATAAAAAAAAGGTTTATTTTCTTTTAATTTAAATTATAAATATAAAAGATAATACTCTTTAATATTATCCTTATTCGGTAATAAAAACTGAGATTTTTTATAAAAAGGTTTTAAATCATTTAAAAAGTTATTAAAAAAATCATATAAAAAATGTAAATTAAAATTATAATCTTTAAATTTAATGTTATTATTATTACATTTTATTTACCTTATACATATTAAATAAATAAGGTTATTTATATTATAATTATTAACATTAATATCATTAATATTAAACTTATTAATATTAAAAATATTATTATTATTATTATTATTATTATAAATATTATTTACCTTATTAAACTTACATTTTTTATTAATAATTACCTTTATATTAATATTAATAGTTTTAAAAAATAATTAAAGAAAAAAGGCAATTAACCACATTATTTCATTTTATTTATCTTTTTTTACGTTATAAAAAAAAATAAAATATTTAATTTTTTTATTATTATTTATAAAAAACATAATAATAAAATTAATAAATAAAAATTAAATAAATTAAGTGAAAAGAAATTTAAAAAGGTTTTAAATTTATAAAATAAAAATATTATAATATAACATATAAATTTCTAAATTGGAATTAATAAATTTCTTTAAAAGGTTTAATATATAATATATTAATTATAAATAGTTCTTATTATTTAAATTAAATTTAAAGATAAAAATGAAAATATTTATATCTTAAAATATATAAATATTTTTATGAAAGTAAATCTTATTTAAAAGATTAAAATATATAATTTTATTTTTATTAAAATTAAAGGATTTATATATATTATTATTTTTAATAAAAGTTTTAATAATTTAAAATAAAATATAATTAGATTTAAAAGTTATGACTTAATTAATAAAAAGATATAAAATATAATTAAAATTATATATTAAAAAAATTTAAAGATATAATATATTAATACTTAATATAAAAAGTATAAATGTAAAAATATTAAAGTATAAAGCCTTTTAAAATAAAGATAAAATATTAAAGAATTTCTAATAATTAAAATAAAGGATAATAAAATATAACTTTTTTATAATAAATGTTAATATTAAGATAAAAAAAGATATAATTAAAGGTTTAATTTTTCTTATAATTTAGATAATAGAAATAATAACGTTTAATAAAAATTATATAATTTTTAAGAATAAAGTATATGTCTTTTATATTAAAGGAAATAAATAAAAATAATTTAATTTTATTATTAATATATCTTTTATTATCCTTTTATATATTATTAAAGATTATATAATAAATAATATATATTATATTATATAAAAATATATTATTATTATAAATTTAAAAGAAAATTAATAAAGTTAATAAAGTATAATTAAAGTAATAAATTTTAATTAATAATTAAAGCTGCTTATATTAGAAATCATTAAAAAATTAAATATAATAAAAAAAATCTTTAAGCTTTATTTTTATAATATTAAAGTAAAGTTAAAATTAAAACTTAATTATTATATAATAAGTTATAATAATAATGATTAATATATTTTATGTTAATATATAATACATAAAAGATAAAATGTTAAAAAATTTCCATATAATCTTATAATATAATAAAAAAATGATATAAATTATATATAATTTAAGTTATTAATAAGTATTAAATATTTAATTATTTAATAGTAAAGAAAAATAAAGCGGTTATAATTAATTAAGTTATAAAGTAAGTCTTTTCTTTAACTTATGTTAATTACGTTATAATATTTTTTATTATAATTAAATTTTTAATAAAAAGTTAATAATTTTTTATTTTAATTTTTTTCGTTTTTATATATTATATATATATTTTAAAGTATTCCTCCTTTCTTATATATTAATTTTTTTAAATTTATTTATTTATTAATTTAATATATATAATATTTTAATACGTTATAACTTTTAATAATTAATCTTTAAAATTTATTTTAATAATAAATTAATTTATAATAATTAATTAATATCTAATTTAAGATAATTAATTTAATAATTTAAATAATTATTATGTAATTATTAATTTAAATTTAATAAATAAATTATATATATTAATAATATATAATATTTTATATTATAAAAATGGTAATTATAATATAATTTAAGTTTATATTAATTATTATTATTTTAAAATGTTAACGTTATTTAAAAAATAATTTATATATAAATATTAATGTATATAATTTTTATTTTAATTTAAACGTTTTATAAAAATAATTTAATTAATTTTAACGTTATAATTAAAGGTTTTTAAATTAAAGGTTATATTAATTTTAATCCTTATAATATTATTGCTTTAAATATTATTTGGGAATATTTTTAAAAAGTTAAAGATAAAATTAAGTAAAAAAGGTATTATAAGATAAAATAAAAGATTAAATAAAGTTTAAAAGATAATATAACCCTTTTTAATAAAATAATTATAATCATTAAATTTTAAATTATTGTTAATATTATTATTATTATCCCTTCTTTTAATTTTAGTAATAATTAAATTTTATTAATAATTAAATTTAATATTTAAATCTTCTTTAATAATATATATATAAGAAATTTAATTATTAAATTAAAAATGTTAATTATTAAATTAAGGATATTTTTTAAAATTATTTAAAGTAATAAGTTTAATAATAAATAATACTTAATTTATTAAAATTATATATATAACTTATAAATTTAATTATATATTATTTTATATATCTTTATAAATATAAATAATTATTAAGTTTATTTTTATAATATTAATAAATTAAAATATAATATTTTTTAATATAATTTAAATAAAATATATAAATAAATATTTAATAAAAATATTATATAATTAATATAAAAGTTAATTATAATATAATATCTTTAATTTATATTTAATTTAATTATTAAAATAAA